>JAPXFQ010002980.1:0-250790 GCA_028564705.1 Apricaphanius iberus
CTGTACTGAATAAAATGTAATAAAATTTTGGTTGCAGCACCTTGTTTATACAAATATGTGTTTTGAGGGGTAGTTGACAGTTCATAATATTGTATGTGCTTATTCACCAGCTTGTTTTAATCAAAAACATAGCTTGACGTAAGGCAGACACAGTGAGTATGTCTCCACAATTATGATCGTGATTCAACAGCATTTAAAAAAGTAAAATGCAATAAATAGTTTACAATAGTGGGTTATGAAGCCGAAACACTGGCACTGCAAATACAATGTAGCTGAGTTTGACAGGATTCTATGCACAGTGGCTTATTTTGGTTGGTTACAGCAGTTATTTCGATTGGCAGGAAAAAATGTTGTTTCTTCAGTTTTTATTTAAATTGAAGACATAATTTTTTATGTTAATTGGCACTATATTTGCAATGAACAACTAATGTGCTTTCTCCTTAAAACTATTCAGCTATATTGTTTTTAGTTTGTTGTGTTCATTTTCTATTACAGGTACATGATATTTTTTAATTTAAAACCCTTTAACATTTTCCCATGTCTTCTAGATGACGCTGCGTGATTAAGTGCCGGTTGTCCTTGTGCTCAGTTCCTGCTCCTGTGCTGCTGGACAAGAAATCAGCAACCATTTTGTTGTTTTGTTGTATCAAACAGCACACTATTCTGGAAAAAAGGATGCCAGTGGTCCTGCCTGTCCTTTCGTGCACTGATACTGAACAGAAGTGGCATAAACCGCGTACCATGGTTTGGATATTATTTTTTTTTTTTTTTTTTACTTCACTAAATTTTTATTTGTTGACTGTCCTAATTATACTACTCCTATCTTTTTGGGAGTGAAGCCTGGTCCTGTGGACACTATGGTTGTCGTTAAAGCTAAACAAGGACACAACTCAGCGAGCGGAATAAGGTATACTTTTTAGTGTGGCCCAATAGTGCATGTGTGCCTGTTTCTTGCTGTTAGACGGCCCATTATCAATTTAACACAGACAAATTCAACAAAGTGACAATTTCATTATAATAGGTCATCAAAAGGATCTCAAAACATACATAAAAACCAAGTACATGTTACCATGGCATGCATTATAGGACAAAAGAGATCCTCTGTCAATAGTTTGCAGCATATATTGTGTGTGTGGCTACACACCGCAAAAAAATATGTGTTGATCAGTTAAAATGACTGGAATTTAGAATATTTTAACTTAATTTGAGTACTTTTATCTTGCCAAGTAAAAATGATCTGCCAATGGAATAAGTAATTTCTTGTTCAGTGATATTTATTCACAAATTTTAATAGGCTATCTCTCAGTACTTTTTTTACTTTAATTGCAAAAATAGTAATTCCATTGGCAAATATCTGAACGTAACTAACTGTGGACTGGTCATTCATCCTGATGCACCATGGCTTGGAGCATCACCTGACGGACTAGTGTATGACCCTCTGGAGAGACCATCATTTGGACCTGTGGAATCAAATGCAATGTCCAATGTACAAAGTTACATTGACTGCAACTGCCTCACTATAGTGAATGGAGAACATAAGCTGAAACAAGGTCACGCATACTACTGGCAAGTCCAGGGGCAGCGTCTAATCACTGGTCTCCAGTGGTGTGACTTTGTTGTGTGTGCTACAGATGATATGTTTGTTGAGCGCATCTACAGGGACAATGATGGTCTTAATCAGCAATGTGATATGTTTTTCTTTAACGTCTACCTGGGAAAATATCTGTCTTTAAACTAGGGTATCTGATGAAACTAACTAGTTATTGCAAAAAAGGTCTTGGTTTTTATCCAACATTAAACTGCTTCATCCTATAAATGTTGTGATAAAGTTCTGGTTCAGCCATAGTTAACTTTAAATTTAAATATTTGATGGCTGCCCTCTGCCTCGGTTTTAAACCACAAGCTGTTGAGAATATTTCGATGTCACATGTATACAACCCCTGTGATGGACTGGCGACCTGTCCACTGTGTACCCCGCCTCTCGCCCGATGACAGCTGGAGATAGGCACCATCCCCGCCGCGACCCCTGGAGGACTAGGCGGTTCAGAAAATGGATGGATGGATGTTTACAACGCTTTTTTTTAACGAAAAACCATACACATTTGTTTCAAAAGTGACAAAAACATGCAATTTATTAAATACTGTGAAAACATATTTAATGAAGATTAATTCAATGTACATAATGATAAATTTACTGCAACACACTATATACATAAAGTACTATCACCTTTAAGTCATAACTACAATTATTAGTTGAGGTACAATAGCCAAAATATTTAATAAAGTTTGAGAGTAATGTTACTTCTAAGTGGAAGGAAAAAGTTGTGATCAAATTAAAAAATGCTAGGAGAAAAAAAATCTACTTGACTATTGTAAATATTGAGGAACTGATTATCATAAAAATCCTTCAAATCATAGAACAAAAAATATTTTTACAGTGTCTTTATACTGCCAAGCTAGGTTTTGACCCAGGCTTTTACAAGCGGTCCATTTTGGTAGTCTACCAAGAGGCAAGCCACTGTAAACAGCTGATTGATGCTACCAGGGATTGATAGGGGGAATTCTGTGCTAAATACTTTGTGTTCCTTAACTCTGCGGATGACGCATTCAACGTGCACTCGCAGTCTGGCAATGGACTGTGTCTTCCTGATTTCTGCCCCAGACAGTTGAGATTTATTCGGGAGAAAGGCAGGTATATGGACTTTGCAGGGAATAACATCTGCCACCATGAAACCCTTGTCCACCGTGATCGGCATAGAGGGCTTAAGAAGTGACACCAGACCACACTGCTTCAGGAGTTCTCTGTCACTGATGCTTCCTTCATAAAGACGTGACACAAACCTTCACAGGGCCATGAGGGGCAATTCCAATCAGTCCCGTGAAAGTGCTGTGTGACTTGTAGGAGGAGAACACCTCACTTTGCAGTAGGAGAGAGTCAGGCGTTTGGCATCGTAGCTCAGTGCAGTCGAGGATGACATGGGTGTCAGAATACTGGTGGAAAACATCTGGCATGTTGTTTTTGACAGTCTTCTCATCCAGCCAAATGCCCACAGCTCCGAGCACATTGCGCAGTAAATTTGCCCAGGTGTTTATGATTCGGATAACTGTTGACTGATGGATTCCAAACCTATGTCCCAGATCCTTGTGCATCAGTTCCAGTGACAAGTAAGTGAGGAACAGAAAAAAACTCATCGATGGGCAGGAGAGACTGCAAATAGAAGGGAAGTAAATGAAAAATGAATTGTCTTTAATAAGAATACTGATTATAGAACTACATACCAGTTATTTGTTCTTAATAATCTTGATTGTATGCACAAATATTATTATTATTAATAATAATAATAATAATAATAATAATAATAATAATAATAATAATGAACATAATAAGGTAAGCCCTGGTGTCCATGATTGTGAAGTATACACAGCCCTTCTCCATTGTGGATGATGTTGGAGTCCGGACATGTGTGTCCAAACTAGATCCTAATGATGTTCGTCCCACAAGGCAGGTATGTATGGTCGCATGCATGTTATAAATGAGTTCTTTATTGTATGTTGCACTACTAGCTGTATATTTATCACTTTCCCTTTTTGTCCCTGAAAGCCATGGTGGAGGACAGATATAATTCAGCAAAGGAGAAGGCTAAGGCTCAAGTAGAAAAGGTGGCAGCTGTAAGCCTTACTTCTGACATGTGGACCCCTATCAACATGGATGCCTACATTGCTGTAACCTGCCATTTTATAGATGATAAAACCAAGCTAGGTTCAGTGCTGTTGGGTGCTCCTAACATGGTTGCCTGTGTGAAAGACCTGAAGCTTCGCCACCATATTTATATGGCCCACATGCTGAATCACCCTGTGCTCTCTGACATTCTGGCCAAAACAAGAAAGGTGGTTGGCTATTTTAGGAGCAGCACCACTGCAAAGGTGAGCACTTGCCCTTTAGTCCAATTACTAATACTAGTTTTTTTCTCAGTGGTGTGATATAATGTCTTATTCATTTGTGCCTTTAAAGGAGAAACTTGCACAAGTGCAGCATCATCTGGAAATGAACAAATTAAAGATAATATAAGAAGTGGAGACCAGATGGAATAGAACTTATTTGATGCTACAACGTTTGGTGGAGCTAAGGGAGCCTGTAGGAGCATTGATAGCTGGCCTGCAACATGACATCCCCTTTTTAACATCAGATGAGTTTACTATGGTTGTAGGGTGACTGTCTTTGTTGTCTCCATTTTATGATGCGACTGTGGAGCTATCCGCAGAGGAAAATGTGTCCGTCTCCAAAGTGTTCCCCCTAATGAAAACGCTGGAGCAAGCACTTCAGGAGGAAGTAAGAAAGCCAACACCTCCAGTCGCTCATCAGACAACTCAGAGAGAATCTTCATAATCTGCAGTCAATGAGCATCCTGTCATTTGCCATCCTCCTGGACCCCCGGTTGAAGGTGGTAGGATTTTTCAGCCACACAAAAGCATATGAAGCAATAAGGCGACTGACGTCTGAGTGTTCTACTATCATCCATTCAACACAAAGCAGAGAAGAAATCCCACAGGCTTCCACTTCTAATGAAGTTACAGGAGGTACACACCCCTGTTCGTTGGACCATCAGGGGTTGGAGCCCGGGTAGATTGTAAGGTCGTCTGGTCGGGGACCTGGGCTAGTGGGCTACTCTTGCCGGGGTGGGGGCCTTGGCGGTCTGCTTGTCCCCGTCCTGGTGGGCAAGGGGTCCGTCTCCTGGGTGCAGGGGCAGGTTGCTCTATCGGGGCGTCTGTCCCTGGGCCTGGGAGTATAGAGTATGTATGGGGTGTATGAATGAGTGTACAGCGTCCTTTTTTCGTGTGTCCTATATATGTAAGAATTTGTGCGCCTGAGAGGTAGGGTACGTATGAGTGTCTCTGTCTGTCTATGTCTACTTGTCAGGTTGGGTGTTTGGCTGCCCTCTGGCCTGGTGCATCTTCTTCCCCTCCGTCACTCCCCGTCGGTGATGGATGGTCCTGCCCGCTGGTCGATGATGGCTCTCGATGCCTGGGGCCGGGGGTCCCGGTTGCGGCGGCGGCATGTGTTGTCCGTCGATCGGCTGCAGGCGCCTCCTGCCCGGCGGCGCGGCGGGGGACCCCTCTCGGCGGGTCCCTGGTCAGGGCCCTGCTGGGGGGCGGGGTGCCCCTGATCCCCGTGGCCTCCGGGTGCTGTTCCGGGCCCGCCCTGGTGTAGCCGGTTTCCGGCGGAGCCCGTGGGCTCGTCCGTGCGATCTCTCGGGGCCCCAGCATTGCGGCTGCTTGGTGTTCCCCTGGGGCTTCCATCTGTTCCTCTCTTGGTGGGTGATCGACCCTGTGCTGGTCCTCCTGCGCTCTGTGGGACTCTGGATGCATGCGTCTCCTGCCTCCTTCATATCTGTGTCGATTCCTGTAGGACGGATTGACGGTTCCTTACACCAGCTATCAATCACTTGCATGGGGAAACCTTATTCAGACCTGCATGCTCATACACACACATAGGTGTGGGGACATTGGTGTGGACGGACATATCTTCAGCTGAGGTTATTGTCATTAGTTAGCTTTTACCAGGAGCTTAACAGAAACATTAGTATTGTGTTTATTAATCCATGCTTGTGTGTAGTGAATGTGTAATTCTTAGTTTTTATTACTGGATCTGAACTATTGGTGTGGTTCTGTTCAGTTCGTTGTTTTTGTTTGTTTTTTATTACTGTTTCTCTACCGTCCGGCAGAGGTGGAGGACTGGGATGTTTTCTTGTGTTCTTTGTTTGCCTCCCTGTCTTGTGTCGTCAGTTCGCGCCTCTGCTGATGCGGTTTCTTTTCTTCACCTTCTTCCTTTCTTCCTTCTTTTCTCGGTTTCGTGTCCATGACTTCAGGAAATTGAACCCTCAGTAATCACTAATAAAGATTACAGCGAAGCTGTAATACTCTGCTTGGGAAAGTAAATCTGTTGGGCTTGTACTTGGTACTCAGACACCAATTCTGAGTGACACGTAAAAAAAAAAAATAAAGTTACAGGAGGTAATCTACCATTTTGAAACCATTTATTCGTATTAAAACACTAAGTGATATGAAATGTGTTTTTCCTGTTTAGGAAGCAAACTGTGGAATCGTTTAGACACCGGTGTCCAGGAGGCCAACAAGAGTCAAAATTTGGCATCAAATGCCACTGTGGAGGTCCAGCGGTACGTGTCAGAGCCTAACATTAGCAGGCTGGAAAACCCCCTGGAGTATTGGGGAAAGCACAGATTTATGTATCCCAATTTGTACTGTTTGGCACTTTCATTTTTGTGCACGCCAGCAACTTCTGTCTCCTGTGAAAGTGTGTTTTCAAAGGCCGGTGAAAAAAATAAGGAATCGCTTAAATCCTAAAACTGTTGAGAAACTGCTATTTTTGAATAAAAATAAATGTATTCTCCCCTGTTCTGTAGGCTACATTTTGTCCAAGTTATACAAGGCTATTCAGTGCCTTCTTCCAAGTTCCACAAGCACTTGTGAGAGAAAAACATTACACAACCTGCCATGATAAATAAAACTTCAATTTCTTTTAACATTTACAGAGAGAATATATCTAAAAAAAACTTCTCATTTGTAATAGTTTGTGCATAAAGTAGAAACCTTTGTTATTTTTTTATCTTTGTTATTCATTCATTCCAAAGTGCTGTAGCAAATTTAATGCATCACTCATTATGATGCTTAGATACACTACCGTTCAAAAGTTTGGGGTCACATTGAAATGTCCTTATTTTTGAAGGAAAAGCACTGTACTTTTCAATGAAGATAACTTTAAACTAGTCTTAACTTTAAAGAAAAACACGCTATACATTGCTAATGTGGTAAATGACTATTCTAGCTGCAAATGTCTGGTTTTTGGTGCAATATCTACATAGGTGTATAGAGGCCCATTTCCAGCAACTATCACTCCAGTGTTCTAATGGTACAATGTGTTTGCTCATTGGCTCAGAAGGCTAATTGATGATTAGAAAACCCTTGTGCAATCATGTTCACACATCTGAAAACAGTTTAGCTCGGTACAGAAGCTACAAAACTGACCTTCCTTTGAGCAGATTGAGTTTCTGGAGCATCACATTTGTGGGGTCAATTAAACGCTCAAAATGGCCAGAAAAAGAGAACTTTCATCTGAAACTCGACAGTCTATTCTTGTTCTTAGAAATGAAGGCTATTCCATGCGAGAAATTGCTAAGAAATTGAAGATTTCCTACAAGGGTGTGTACTACTCCCTTCAGAGGACAGCACAAACAGGCTCTAACCAGAGTAGAAAAAGAAGTGGGAGGCCGCGTTGCACAACTGAGCAAGAAGATAAGTACATTAGAGTCTCTAGTTTGAGAAACAGACGCCTCACAGGTCCCCAACTGGCATCTTCATTAAATAGTACCCGCAAAACACCAGTGTCAACATCTACAGTGAAGAGGCGGCTGCGGGATTCTGGGCTTCAGGGCAGAGTGGCAAAGAAAAAGCCATATCTGAGACTGGCCAATAAAAGAAAAAGATTAAGATGGGCAAAAGAACACAGACATTGGACAGAGGAAGACTGGAAAAAAGTGCTGTGGACGGATGAATCCAAGTTTGAGGTGTTTGGATCACAAAGAAGAACGTTTGTGAGACGCAGAACAACTGAAAAGATGCTGGAAGAATGCCTGACGCCATCTGTTAAGCATGGTGGAGGTAATGTGATGGTCTGGGGTTGCTTTGGTGCTGGTAAGGTGGGAGATTTGTACAGGGTAAAAGGGATTCTGAATAAGGAAGGCTATCACTCCATTTTGCAACGCCATGCCATACCCAGTGGACAGCGCTTGATTGGAGCCAATTTCATCCTACAACAGGACAATGACCCAAAACACACCTCGAAATTGTGCAAGAACTATTTAGAGAAGAAGCAGGCAGCTGGTATTCTATCGGTAATGGAGTGGCCAGCGCAGTCACCAGATTTGAACCCCGTTGAGCTGTTGTGGGAGCAGCTTGACCGTATGGTACGCAAGAAGTGCCCATCCAACCAATCCAAATTGTGGGAGCTGCTTCTAGAAGCGTGGGGTGCAATTTCTCCAGATTACCTCAACAAATTAACAGCTAGAATGCCAAAGGTCTGCAATGCTGTAATTGCTGCAAATGGAGGATTCTTTGATGAAAGCAAAGTTTGATGTAAAAACAATCTTATTTCAAATAAAAATCATTATTTCTAACCTTGTCAATGTCTTGACTCTATTTTTTATTCATTTCACAACGTATGGTGGTGAATAAGTGTGACTTTTCATGGAAAACACAAAATTGTTTGGGTGACCCCAAACTTTTGAACGGTAGTGTATACTGAAGTATACTAAACGTTTATTAATGTTTGATTAAGGTGTTTTAGTTACCATGCTTTTTAATTATACTTTTAAGATTGTTTTAGAGGTATTTTGCAGAGTCAGCTCTTGTTTGGGTCACAGAAAAACAGGACATTGAGCAGGAAAGCACAGGCAGATAACACCCACCATACAATTGACAATGGAAGGATGCAGATAAAAACCACATAAGATAAGACACCACACTCTTTGTCAGCAGAAAATCTAGTTAAGAGCTGGTTTGTAAAGTCAGAATAACAGAAAGGTCATTAATTATGCATGCATGGTTGTAAGGAAGCTGGTCTTGGCAAAAGTTTGAATGAACCAATCATGTTTTGTGTCCCATATGTAAAGCTATAGGGGAGTTTCTCTAACTTTGTGTTAAAATATAAAACTTAATGTTTCTGTTATATACGTTGTCATTCCTCCTAGGTAGGGTGACCCAGAGAGTGAATAATTTATACCACTCTGTAAACTAAATATTTGATTTGTTTTAAGCAACCCTGTGAACCAGTATTTGATTTCTTGTATTAAAATCTAAAGAAAATTAAAATTACTCTCGTCTCCTCTCTGATAAAAATGAACACGCATGGAATTTATAGAGTTAAGGTTTAAATTGAATATAGAATAAAATCATTCAATACAGCTGCCTGTGATAATAAACCTTGCCAGCAGGGGAGTTTGTGTGCACATGAAGCATCATGAGCAGAATCCTTTTTTGACCCAATTTGCCAAATGTGTCATGAAGCCCCATGGGTCCATGTACATTCAGGCAGGTCGTTTTTTTGTTTCAAACAAAAAATGAAAAAACAAAAACACACTAGTTTTTCTTTTTTTCTTTTTTTGTTTCATAGGAAAAAACGGATCACGAACCCTTATCTGATTTTTCATTTTGGATCACAAAACGAAAATGGAAAAAACGGATAACGAGAGCTCATTTTTTATTTTGGTATTTTTGTTTGAGGTGAGTGACTTGACCCGGAAGTTCTGTCCGAAGTCGAGGCAAACACTTTGTGTACAGAGCTGTTCGTTTATACACACACGCTGCCACAACAGGTCCAGTCTTTTTTACCGCGCTGGCCAGCTCGCTTTTTTGTCTTCTGACCGTGTGCCTCCCCGCAATTGTGGGGACAGAAACGTGGTGGAGCAGCTGTCTAAGGTCACTGAGAGGTCAGACGAGGTCGTAGTGTTTTTAGGACAGTTAGGGGAGGCAGAGGCACGTCTGTGAGAGGCAGATCTGGCCGTGCTACTCGCAGCAGGAGCAGAGGCGGTGTTGCGCTGGGGCGGGGCAGGGGGCCCATGCACAGTTTGTTTTTGTGATACACATGTATATATATCATATAAATAATATATATATTCCTAATGTATGTAGTAAATGGAAAAATCGCTACAGCAAAAGGCCAGCCTACTGCTACCTGCATTCGGTTTGTTTCTGTTATTTATTAGTAATGATTTACACAGTTTGTTTACTACTTACTATTTACCTGATCATTCAGTATTGTGCAATATAGCATACAGAAGGTGAGGGACCTTTTGGGGAGAAAGAAGTGCTGCATTTTATAATCCAAACATGTGACTTTTCATGAAAATTATATAATCCAAGATGGCCACCACGTCATATGATGTCATATGGCGACACGATATGCAAATTAGATGGTAAAATTTAATCCCCACATAAACTTTGGCTCATCCTTAATATTATTCTAATTTACAGAAAGTCTTTATCTCTTATCACTTTTAAGGTATAGGCTTTTGAAATTAAGATGTAATACTCAAAAGTTTGGAAAAAAACTCCGGCGCCTAGAGGGTCAATTACTTCAGGACAGCATTAGATATTTTTAGTTGTATTCCTTAATTAAATGGTAAATGGACTGAATTTATATAGCGCTTTTCTAGTCACTACTGACCACTCAAAGTGCTTTACATTGAAGCCACATTCACACTCACTTTCATACACCGATAGCCAACAGTAGGTTGATGTACAATTTTTGGGGTTAAGTGCCTTGCCCAGGGTCACATCAACATGTGACTGGAGGAAGCTGGAATTGAACCTACGACCCTCTGATTGCAAGCCAACTACTCTACCACTGAGCCACAGTCACCCCACCTCCCCACCAACCTTGAGGCAAAGCCTGTACTCTAAAGTATGTAGCCTCTAGCAGTTACCGTGGGCGTTTCTAACTCAAGCGTTTTCTGGTCTCTTTTTTTTAATTTAACTGATATCCAGGATTGGAGATTTTATAAAATGTTCATCAATCAATCAATTAATCAAACTTTATTTATAAAGCGCTTTTCAAACAAAGAAAGTTACTCAAAGTGCTTTACAGATTTAAAATAACCCCTCAACCCCCCCTTCAAAAATAAAATCATCAATGCAAATACAACCCCCTCCCAACCCAACCCATCAGCCATACACACACAAACACACACTTAGAAGCTACAAAAAGCGGGCTGAGTACAGATGAGCCAGGAAATGCCATCATGGGAGCCATCTGCATCGGCAGCAGCAGATCAACAGCAGCAGCCAAGGCTCCGACCCAGGGCGCCCAGAGGAGGGAGGGCTGGTACCCCCACCTCCACCCAAGCGCTACCTGGGGGGCACCCAGGCAGCCACAGCCGACCCCCGCCCCCGATGCAGGGGGCCCCAAGGAGAGGAAACACTGGCAAGAAAGATTAAAATACGTTTAAATATAAAGTTTATAAAATATAAAGTATATAAAGTATAAAACAATAAGTGTAAAACAAATAATAAAAATGCAAAGCAGATTAATAAATAAACAGTTAAAAGCTAAACTAAAAATTAAATCAGGTAAAACATGCTGAGCGATTAAAAATATATTAATAAATAATAATTACTTAAAGGCTAAGCTAAAAAGGTGAGTCTTGATCCTGCTCTTAAAAACATTAACGTTCTCTGCGGCCCTGAGATCCTCTGGCAGCCTGTTCCAGAGGTGAGGGCCATAATAATGGAAAGACGCCATGAGTCTGTGTCCTGACTTTGGGGATGACAAGGAGACGGTTGCCAGAGGAGCGCAGAGACCGCGAGGGTTCAAACGGTAAAAGCATTTCTGACAGATAAGAAGGCCCAAGACCATTAAGACACTTAAAAACCATTAAAATAACCTTAAAATTATTTTAAGTGCATGCTTTTAAATGCATGATTAGTATAATATTCAAAGTACTTTCAAAGTAATATCAGCACCCTAAAGTCAGCTCAGAATCATAAAATCGGTCCTACAAACTACAAAGCATTCATGTTACTCATAAAAAATGCATGCAAATTCTGTAAGCATTTTACACTATTCTGGTCCATTTTTAATTTTTGTCTAGGCAGGAAGAAGAGGGTATTCATCCATCCATCTATTCTCTATACCCAGAGGTGTCCTACTTGGGTTGAAATTTTGAGTATTTATACTTTACTGGAGTAATAACAGATTTGCCTACTTTTTACTTCTACTCCTTACATTTTCACGCAATTATCTGTGCTTTCTACTCCTTGCATTTTAAAAATAGCGTTGTTATTTCAGTTTCATTTGGTCATTTTTTATTAAAAATAAACACAAAAACTCTATACAAAATGCTTCACCATACATCGTTATAAAAGGCAACTAATCATCATATCTTCTGCTTAATGAAACATGTATTAATGCTCAGTAGTGCACATATCGTTCTTTGATGTATTTGCATTACACTAAAATGTATTAATTTTGATGGACACATGCAGCTAAAATACAGTGCCTAGTGTATCCCCAATGTATAAATATGAGGATTTTTATATAACAGTAAGTAAAAGTATGTTTTTTGGGGAGGTGTGGTATGCAGTATCTGTACTAATACCTGAGTACTGAATGTGAATACTTTTGACATCTCTAGCAGTCTTCAGGCGAGAGGCCAAAGACAGCTAATCATTTATCAGTGATCCACAGGAACAAGAAGTTTGGTTATGAAGGGAGATTACACAGAATGTTGCCTTCAATCAAACATTCCTTAGGATGTTTGGAAAGATTCTACATGCAATGATGACCCACAGACACCTGAAACAGCATCCTGTACAATACAATGTGTAGGCTAAATTATTTGTATGCTTTGTGATTTGTAATTTTTATCTGAACATACACTGGCTGGTAGAATCAATAGTAAAACCTAAACATTTGCCTTATTGATATTAAGAGCTCATACTGAAACAACTGAAGGGTTCTCAATTAAATTTTCTAAAATAATTTCTGACAGATCAGGGGTCAGCAACCTTTCTAAATCGGATAACGTTTGCCCTGACAGTTATGAAGTAAAAATTTTATCGAACTGCAAAATAAGTGAATTTCCTAAATATTTAAGATTATTGAATCTATTCAATAATCTATGTTTAGATTATTAAGCATGCAGTCACAGTTTGTGGTCCCCTGGTATAAATCATAGGACAAAAGATTAGTAGGCAGTAAAGTTTGCTAAGTGCTATGGATTCAACAAACCCATGTCAAAGTTAAACCAAGTACTCAGATCAAATGGAGAAGACATGATCACCCCAAGCTACATGACACAAGCAGTTTGCTATACAGCGACAGGAAAAAAAAATATTATCAATAGGTTAAACTATTTAGACAGGAATGCTCTTAAGAGGTTTGTGGGTGGCTCTTAAAAGAGCCGTTGTTGCTGGAAAAGCACCTCTCGGCCTAGAAGTCAGCCTTGAAACAGCCTCACCTGGTTTCCTGGTAGCAGCTCCCGCACCACTCTAGCCCCAGCTCCGCTGAAGCCCGGGCCAAGCATGCAGTCCTCCATCATCTCGGTCCATAATCCACCGGCAGCTGCACTCTGGCCCCAGCTCTGCTGAAGGCCAGTAGGCGCGTAAAAATACTATATTTGAAGGGCGTCCAGTTCGCTTTGTACACGCTTCAAGGTGCGAATGTGCATGCGAACAGCTAGGCGTGTTTCACGCTTTTTAGTCGCTCCTTTCGCGTTGGGTGTGGACACAGCGTAAGGCTGCATCCGAATACCCCTACTATGCCTACTATTAGTAGGCGGAAATAAGTAAGCGAACGATGTAGTACATCCGAATCTCTAGTATGGATTGTCCAAGTAGGCATAAACTTCCCGGATGTGAACTAGCCCCACAGTGAAATCCAATGTATGCTTCGCTATCCCACAATGCAACGGAAGCCCCAAAATCGTAGAAGAAGAGTGACGTCGGCAATGCCGAGGATGGGACCACAATTGACGTAACAAACGTAAATATCCCAGTAAAATGGTGGAGCAGTACGTCCGATTTCATGCCTACTACACACTCGTTTGCAACACAGTACTTACTGGATCAACGGGCAAGAAGCAGCTTCTAGTAGTACGTAGTTCATACTATAGAATCCGGATGCAGGGTAACAGACTGTTAGAGATGGCATGGTAGGTTTAAGATAACACTGTACACTACCGTTCAAAAGTTTGGGGTCACCCAAACAATTTTGTGTTTTCCATGAAAAGTCACACTTATTCACCACCATACGTTGTGAAATGAATAAAAAATAGAGTCAAGACATTGACAAGGTTAGAAATAATGATTTTTATTTGAAATAAGATTGTTTTTACATCAAACTTTGCTTTCATCAAAGAATCCTCCATTTGCAGCAATTACAGCATTGCAGACCTTTGGCATTCTAGCTGTTAATTTGTTGAGGTAATCTGGAGAAATTGCACCCCAGCTTCTAGAAGCAGCTCCCACAATTTGGATTGGTTGGATGGGCACTTCTTGCGTACCATACGGTCAAGCTGCTCCCACAACAGCTCAACGGGGTTCAAATCTGGTGACTGCGCTGGCCACTCCATTACCGATAGAATACCAGCTGCCTGCTTCTTCTCTAAATAGTTCTTGCACAATTTCGAGGTGTGTTTTGGGTCATTGTCCTGTTGTAGGATGAAATTGGCTCCAATCAAGCGCTGTCCACTGGGTATGGCATGGCGTTGCAAAATGGAGTGATAGCCTTCCTTATTCAGAATCCCTTTTACCCTGTACAAATCTCCCACCTTACCAGCACCAAAGCAACCCCAGACCATCACATTACCTCCACCATGCTTAACAGATGGCGTCAGGCATTCTTCCAGCATCTTTTCAGTTGTTCTGCGTCTCACAAACGTTCTTCTTTGTGATCCAAACACCTCAAACTTGGATTCATCCGTCCACAGCACTTTTTTCCAGTCTTCCTCTGTCCAATGTCTGTGTTCTTTTGCCCATCTTAATCTTTTTCTTTTATTGGCCAGTCTCAGATATGGCTTTTTCTTTGCCACTCTGCCCTGAAGCCCAGAATCCCGCAGCCGCCTCTTCACTGTAGATGTTGACACTGGTTTTTTGCGGGTACTATTTAATGAAGATGCCAGTTGGGGACCTGTGAGGCGTCTGTTTCTCAAACTAGAGACTCTAATGTACTTATCTTCTTGCTCAGTTGTGTAACGCGGCCTCCCACTTCTTTTTCTACTCTGGTTAGAGCCTGTTTGTGCTGTCCTCTGAAGGGAGTAGTACACACCGTTGTAGGAAATCTTCAATTTCTTAGCAATTTCTCGCATGGAATAGCCTTCATTTCTAAGAACAAGAATAGACTGTCGAGTTTCAGATGAAAGTTCTCTTTTTCTGGCCATTTTGAGCGTTTAATTGACCCCACAAATGTGATGCTCCAGAAACTCAATCTGCTCAAAGGAAGGTCAGTTTTGTAGCTTCTGTACCGAGCTAAACTGTTTTCAGATGTGTGAACATGATTGCACAAGGGTTTTCTAATCATCAATTAGCCTTCTGAGCCAATGAGCAAACACATTGTACCATTAGAACACTGGAGTGATAGTTGCTGGAAATGGGCCTCTATACACCTATGTAGATATTGCACCAAAAACCAGACATTTGCAGCTAGAATAGTCATTTACCACATTAGCAATGTATAGCGTGTTTTTCTTTAAAGTTAAGACTAGTTTAAAGTTATCTTCATTGAAAAGTACAGTGCTTTTCCTTCAAAAATAAGGACATTTCAATGTGACCCCAAACTTTTGAACGGTAGTGTACATGTATATGCATGGAGAGTATGAATGTGGCTATGCTCATAACTATTTTTTCCTTTACTTTTGTTCCCTTTATTTTGCAATAGAGTTCTTTAGGCTGGGAATGCGTGCAAATGATTGCTTGACAAAGATTCTGAACTCCAAGGTGAATAAATGGATTTCATGTCTCACTGCTTTGCCTAATATATGCATATCTGGAATGTTTCTGAAATAACACTAATGCTTGCCTCCCTTTGTTTAAACAAAATGCTAAGTAGATTTGAATTAGCATTTTTGACAGGTCATTGTACCTTTTTCTGTAGCTAACCTTAAAAAAACAAACCAACAAAAAAAGAAAGAAAGAAAGAAAGAATAGCTACTTCTTGAACAAAGATTAGGCTGGAGTCCTACAGGTGTTGTTGGTATTTAATAAGGATGTTGGCCAAAATGGAAGACAATCCATTCACCCAGAAAAGTGACATGTCCAAGCTCTTCCTCCACTCTTTTATCCCTTATGTTATATAGTATTTGTATGAACGTTTTACCACACAGCAGAAGATTATGACATACATTTAAGTAAACAAATCAGTGACACAGCAATAGAGTAACTATTTGAATATATGATTGTGAAAATGTTAAAGCATTGGTAACTGTCACAGGAAAACTGAGAATAGCATATTAGAATTAAATTTAATATAAATAAATGATCACCTCTGTAAGAGAGTATGTGCAAAAAAGAACCAAGACATGATTATAAATTGCCTTTATTTGTATAGCACTTTACTCAGTCCCTACAGACCCCAAAGTGCTTTACACTACATTTGGTCATCCACCCATTCACACGCACATTCATACACTGATGGGGGCTGACAGAGGCAAGGCTGCCAGACACTGGCGACACCGGGCCCTCTGACCACCACCAGTGGCTAAAGTGTCTTGCCCAAGGACACAACAACTGAGACTGTCAGAGAATGGCAAGGATCAGACACAGCATCAGACACACCTATTATTCCTAGTAGTGCCAGCACTTCTCTTTTTGTTGCAGCCTTAACAGAGGTCTGCTTTGGAAGTACCTCAGGTTTAAGGTCAGCCCACCGCTCGCCCGCTTTAACACCCTATGGAAACAGTTTAGAACGGTCACTGAATTCTGATTAGTTGAGAGGATATATCGCGTTTAGGCAAAAAATAGGTTCAGCTCTTATGGCGGTTTATAAAAAAATTTGCATGTCTTGTTAACATTTCAACAAGAAAATATTGTGATTTGGCAAGAAACATTGATGGAGCAGTGAAAAGGCTCAGTACACAGCAAAATGACTTGACAAACTCATCAACGTTTTGGAAAAAGCTCTTCATATAGTCTTGATTTTGAAGTTACATAAAACTGTTTATTTTATTTCTGTGGTTTCAGATGTACTGAAAACTGAATTATTATAAAATTTTATTAGTCTATATTTTTCATTTTAGAAAATTCAATGGTACATTGTTTTACTTATATACTGTATATAACTTTTAGCCATTCTAATTTATTTCTACTTTTTTATTGCAATACATCTTTTTTACAAATGTAGCTTTTATTTAATGGTGTTTTTTTCTGATAACATTAATTTTAAAAGTATGTTTTTCAGTTGAATGAGTACATGTGCCAATCAGAGTCAGAAGATGGGATCTGAGATTAATTTTATCTTTTGACTATAAAAATATATTCCCTCCGAGTAGCTAACACTACGTAGAAAAGCGGACTTGGCCCCTCTTAGCTGTTTTGATCTCATATTCCACCCTTAAGTAAAAATGTGCAGGCTAGTAGTTCCCATTAACTTACATTGGTTTATTATAAGATAAAGCAAACAAATACTGTCGGATCAGGGTAATTATTGGGCTGGTTACAAAATGATTTTTTAAATTACTTATCTTACTCTGAGGAGTATGGCAACAGACACATTTTTACTTAGGGGTGGAATTATCCCTTAAAGCTGCACCAGAGTTGCTGTAGAGGTTAACCAGTCAGATATGAGAGTTTATTTAATGAGACACATCTTAAAGATGAATTATTCCATAATTTACTTTATAAAACTTGTTTAACTTACTCTGGTGTGCCGACCCGTTTTCAAGTTTTAAATGTATTAAAAACCATTTTAATTAGTTTATTGTATCAAGGTTTTTTGACTTTGTCAAGAACCTCTATTCCAACAAAGTAAAACCAAAAAAAATGTTTTCAGAAAATTATAAAATGCTTTGGTTGAAATTATGACGTTTGTGTTGTTCGGGTCAGTTTTGACCTAGTTATAAAAGTAAGATTATAAAGCAATAATAAGTACCAAAACCTAAATCATAAGTGCACTGTCAGCCAAAACACTGACACCCAGCTCCTCTCCCAATCATGTGAGCTTTAGGAGATTCTCATTTTGCCTCGTTTTCTAGTATACCTGCACAAAAACAAAACATACAAAGACGGGCAAGTCCAGACATGTTATGACAATTCAGTCATTTGAGTGGTCATTTGACTTGCAGAGTGCACATCTCCAATTTGCAGCACGCAAAAATGAGAAGACGACTTACAGTGGCCCAAGTTCTGGATAGTATTTTTGAGGAAAATGAGGGAGAGGACATAGAGCAGCATAGCGATACGGATACGATACAGGTTTCTGAGGAGGAAGACAATGTGGAGTATCATCCAGAAGACACAGACACATCTGATGAGTCTGATGAGGAGTTCACCGGTGGTGAAGCTGCTCCCGCTGAAAGATTCAAGTCCAAAAATGGTAAGATCTTTTGGAGCTCATTACCTCATGATGAACATGGCAGGGCAGCTGCTGCAAATGTAATCAAAATGACCTTAGGAATCACAAGGTTTGCTGTGACAAGAGTCAGTGACATCACGACATGTTTTGAGCTATTTATGCCATTGTCACTAAAAAGATTGCTATCATTGCTATGACAAACCTGGAAGGAAAAAAAGTCCATGGCGACATGTGGAAAGACATTGGTAAGGAATACCTGGATGCCTATATTGGTGTTTTTCTTCTTGTTGGAGTGTGCAGATCCTGCAATGAGGCCACTGATAGTCTTTGGGACGCATCGATTGGCAGAAATATTTTTCGCGCAACAATGTCACTTCAGACTTTTCGCATGATATCAAGAGTCCTCAGATTTGACAACAGAGATACCCGAACAAGATCTGACAAGCATCAGGGATGTCTGGGAGAGATGGACGCAGCTCCTTCCACTGATGTTCCACCCAGGGCCAGAGGCGACAGTGAATGAACGTCTTGTCCCTTTCCGAGGAAAATGCCCCTTCTGGCAATACATACCCAGTAAGCCAGGGAAGTACGGCATAAAGATTTGGGCAGCCTATGATGCAAAAACCAGCTATGCTTGGAATCTGCAGATTTACACAGGCAAAGCTGCGAGTGGCATCCCTGAGAAGAACCAAGGGAAACGTGTGGTCCTCGATATGACTGCTGGACTGCAGGGTCACAATATCCCTTGTGACAATTTCTTTACCAGCTATGACCTTGGACAAGAACTTCTCAAGAGGAAACTTACCATGGTGGGCACAGTTAAGACCAAAAAACCAAGCGGAGAATGTTTCTTGAGGAGCAGGGAAATTCACTTGTCAAGCCACACATTGAGCGACAGTTGCCCAGAGACCCAGACACTGCCGCCATGGTCAGAAAGGTGCAGAGCTCACTTTCCACTACATCCACGCCATCAGCAACACAAAGAGCATCCGCAACAACATCCTCCTCAGCCAGCCCTGCCTCAACACCAACCAGAACAGCCACAGCCACAACCCCACTCAGGCCACCTGATTCTAAAAGAAAGAGGTGTCAAGTCTGCCCAAGCAGTAAGGACAGAAAGACAAACGTATTGTGCTTCAAGTGCAAGAAATATCTCTGCAAAGAAGACACCAAAAGTGTCACTTTTTGCCACACATGCATCTAAACACACACACATACACATGCATGTTCTTGCACACAGAGACTTTTACTCTCATTTGGTATTTTGGTTTGATTTTCTGGATTGGTTGCTGTCTGTTTGACCTTGGAAATCTATATTTTGTGTTATGACCGATTCTGCTTTTCATTTTGGGTTTCGATTAAAGTTCTGTTGCTGAACAAAAATATTTTTTTGCCTTTTTCTTTAAGTAAATATATGGGTCGAAATTGACCCGTAAAACCATAGATGTTACGATAGTTGATAATATTTAAATGAAAAAATAAATAAAACAAATTTATTTAAGAGATGTGTTCTAATAGCGCTTACTTTTAGTCAGGTAACCCAAAAACCTTTTATTTATTATATGATTCTGTTAAGGTTTATTTGACCATTTTTTAAAAATTGAAATCGCGGGTATAGCCACAAAAAAAAGCCCCAGAGGCCAACACCAAAAATATAAAAACCAATATTTTCCTGGATATGGAAGCCTAACAATGTAACTAAGAGATGAGAAACAAATTGGATGATAGCTAATTGTTCTTAGTGTATTTTACAGCTGATTTAAGACACGGGTCAAAACCGACCCGTTAACATAAGAGATGGTAACAGAAAGCTAACACAAGAGGAAGGTTAATCAGCTACCAGCTATCCAATGGTCTTTTTAATGTTTGTGTTTGATCAACACATCCCAGCAGCAGCATCTCAACAGCAACATTGCGCTCCAGATAAAAAACAGGCTAACTTGGCTTTGCATGGTCCCCTACTGATGGCATTGATGTATCATGCTTTGATACTCTATTATTCTCTTGATGAATATGGGTTGTTGCTATTCAGGATGACACACTATAAGTAATGTTGCAAGCCATTTTGAAATCTTACTACATGTGCCCATTTTTGACTCTGAGCACCTGCCCCTGTCAAGGTCTCTGAACAGCCCTGATCCTAACAGATATTTCTGCCTTTTGTGGTGTATTTAGAGTGCTCTGGTCTGCTTAGAAGGATGTTGGGACTGCTCCGATAAGAAAATCTGGGATATTCCACATGATGGATTGTCTTACAACATGTGTGGTGGGTGCGTTGTGAGGGCAAAGGAACATGCATCCTGTTGAATGTGAAGTGCAGCCAATTAGAAAGTAAGGTGATAGGCAGGGTTATGACTTGTCATCGTCTGACCTGCCTTCATCCTCATCTGCCACATTTATTTACTCCAGAGTCACTTTTGATCTCTTGAAATTTTGCGATATTTCCCATCTGACCTAAGAAGGTTTATGAGTGAGCTCTGATCATGTGCTATGTATCGTCATAGTTGTGCTACAATAGCCCCTACAGACAAAACATGCAACTTCAAAAACATCTGAAAAATCCACATGCAAATTCCAAAGCACATGCAAATACCAGAACATATGCAAATCCCACAACACATGCAAAGCAGGACTGTAGCCGGACGATGCAGTGGACATTGCAATGATGGTACCCAGAGCACTCTCTGCAGACCACCCTCTATGATGTTCCAATTGTCAACCAGGAAAGACCAGCCACATGTCTCAGTTACAGCTTCTCATCCAAATCTGTTACTACCGTTTTGATTCTGTTGAACTTTCTGAATTATCACAAATATTAGTTTCATCTAAACCCTCAACTTGCATGTTAGACCCAATAACAACCAAATTCTTTAAAGAACTGTTCCCTCTGATTACTGGCCCTATCCTAGACGTGATGAATCTATCTTTAATAAATGGATATGTGCCTCAGGAATTTAAAGTTGCTGTAACTAAACCTTTACTTAAGAAACCCTCCCTGGATCAAGATGATTTAGCTAACTACAGACCTATATCTAACCTTCCTTTCTTATCCACAATTCTTGAGAAAATAGTTGCTAATCAAGTATGTGAGCATCTAAAAAGCAATAACCTGTTTGAGGAATTTCAGTCAGGTTTTAGAGCTCATCATACCACTGAAACAGCACTGGTAAAAGTTACTAATGATATTGTAATGGCATCAGATAATGGATTTGTGACTGTTCTTGTCTTGTTAGATCTCAGTGCTGCTTGGACCGATTCTCTTTACTATATATATGCTTCCAATTGGTAAAATAATTAGACAACATAGAATGAATTTCCAGAGTTATGCTGATGATACACAATTATATTTATCCATAAAACCTGATGAAACCAATCAGTTAGGTAGATCACAAGCCTGTCTGGAAGACATAAAAACCTGAATGACTGAATTTTTTTTTTTTAAATTCACACAAGACAGAGGATGTTGTCTTCGGACCAGAACCTTTAAAAAGGAAACTGCTAGGTCAATCACTTCATCTGGATGGCATTAATTTGGCCTCTGGTAATAATGTTAAGAACCTCTGTGTAATTTTTGACCAAGACATGACATTTAAATCCCATATTAAACAGGTTTCTAAGATTTCTTTTTTTTACCTCCGGAATATTGCTAAAATTAGAAACATCCTGTACAGGAGTGATGCAGAGAAACTAGTCCATGCATTTGTGACTTCAAGGCCGGACTACTGTAATTCTTCTTCTTCTTCGTCTTCTTCTTCTTTTTATTATTATTATTATTATTATTATTATTATTATTATTATTATTATTATTATTATCAGGAAGTCCACAAAATGCAATCAAAATCCTTCAGTTGATCCAGAAGGCTGCAGCAAGAGTTCTGATGAATATTAAAAAGAGAGATCACATTTCTCCTGTTTTGGCTTCTCTCCATTGGCTCCCTGTTAAATCCAGAATAGAGTTTAAGATTTTAAGCCCTTAATAATCAGCTCCATCATACATCAGAGATCTGATTTTTCCATATGTTCCTAACAGAGCACTTTGTTCTCAGAATGCAGGTCTACTGGTAGTTCCTAGGATTTCTAAAAGTAGAACAGTAGGCAAATCTTTTAGTTATCAGGCTCCTCTCCTGTGGAACCAGCTCCCAGTTTTAGTCCATGAGGCAGATACTCTGTCTGTTTTTAAGACTAGGCTTAAAACCTTCCTTTTTGATAAAGCTTATAGTTAGACTCGCTTAGGTTATCCTGAGCTATTTTTGTAGTTATGCTGCTATAGGTTTAGACTGTTGAAGGACAGACTGACCACTTTTCTTCTCTGTTATCTTCTACCACTCTCGAGATATATTTTTTCTGCTGTTATTGTGATTGTTAACCCAGTTTTCTCTCAGTGTTTTTCTCTCCATAGAAGCTACACATGGTCTGGTACCCTGCTCAGCTACAATGCCCCCTGCTGGATGGGGAACATCAGTCCAGATGATGCTCAAAGTCACAGAGCATCCTCCATGCTGTCTCTTCTCTGTCTTCTCAGACCCCCAGACGGTCCTGGTAGATGACCGCTTGTACTGAGCCAGGTTCTGGTTCTGGTTCTGCCAGAGGTTTCTTCCTGTTAAAAGGGGAGTTTTTCCTCTCCACTGCTGCTACATGCTTGCTCAGTATGATGGAATGCTGAGGAATTGCTGAGGAATGGAGTCTGTATGATCCGGGCACAACCTCACGTTGATGACTCATCGCAATCTGCTGGGATTCCTTACAGAGAAAACTTTAAACTGATTGGAACGTTTGTATAATTGTATTGAAATGACTTTTGTTGTATAGTGCCTTGAGATGACATCTGTTGTGAATTGGTGCTATGGAAATAAAGTTAATTGAATTGAAATGTCTGGGGGTGGGGGGGTTCAGGAGGTCCAGATGCCACGTACTTCCTATTTATTCCATTAAAGTTCAAAGAATGGTCGAGGAAATGTTTATTCACTATCATCCTGTATGTAAAAAATATCAAAAGAACCACACAATTCTGTAATTATTTTATGTTATTTACCTATTCTTTTATTGTAACTTTTTATTTTCATTCATTGGACAATTTTTAATTGTTCCAAGTGTTGGCTCCTCGTTCCCATGCGATCGGCACTCGCTTCCGGAGAGTGTAGGGGCGCCAACATTTACCCCGGCGGGCAGTGTTTTCAAAATAAAATCACGAGCCTGATGAGCAGAAGAGTGAAAATATGCCCACAGACACAGAATTTCTTGTTTCACACTCATTTAACCACACCCGCCATGGTGCACTTCAGAGAACAGTCAGAACTGAGCTTTGAACTGAATGAACATGCTCAGTCTATACAGGGAGTAATGATACCATTTTTATTAAAGAAGAACACAGAACGTAGTCACATGTCTATTCTCATCCACCTATAGATGTTATTACATCCAAACGTTTATTCTCAAGGTTTCCTGAGTTATCGCTTCACTAACCGTCCGGTTCTGTTTATGACTGTCTACTACCTGCCTACTCTGTCTTCTTTTCTCCGCCATCCCACTTTTACAACGTGCCAACTAAACTTAGCCTCAGAGTTTTACGATTAAAAGGCTTAACCCCAATAAACCATACTTAAATGACAAAACATTTACTTTAATATCCATGCAAGCTACATAAAAACAGACTTTTACCTTTCTGAATAACAGAACTAAAGATTATGTAAAACATATTCAATACAGAGCACTGTTATATAAAGTAGCCCCCTAAAATATGAATCACCTAGACAATTCCCTCTTTCAATACCTTTTCTTTCAATTAGATTTGTGACCATTTCTCCTGTACTTCTCCTTCTAGGCTCCAAGTGAGTCGGATTCTATTTTTTTTAACAGATATTGACATTTCTGCCTATATTCATTCATTACCTAACAGCTTTTGTCAATGCTTTTAATGAATAATGAAAGTCTATACATGCGAATACAACAACATCCACATAACACACATAGTCAGAAACAAATACTGCTAATGAAAACACATAACTTGACATTGCCAGAGTCATTGCCATTTTCCCAAACAATAATTAATTTTAACAAATTGTCCTCACATTGATGGTATCTACATCCTGAATTGTTCTTTTAGCCTATTTGACAGTATTCATCGTCTTCCTACTGCCCTAGCTTAATTTTCCATCTGCATTAGTATTATTTAGGCGACAAAACATACAGCTTGATCACCAAATATGGCAACAGACACCACCCTTTTCAGCTAATGAGCATGTCGCAAACTGATATTCTATTTAGAAATATAGCATTAAAGAATGTGGCTTTAAGTTGCTCAATGTACAGCCTCAAACCCCATCTCTAGTTTTTATTAGCACATAATTTCTGCCTACATTATAGTGTATTATAATTTATTCTGTCCACATTTCTATTATTTATTCGAACACCACCAGCAAATACCTCGATTCTCAACCTGCGGAGATCTGATATTAACCATTTATATTCGTCTGGAACACATCTGAGAACTCCCAATGGCATCAATATAAGTTGTGATCCTCTTCATGCATATTTTACTCTTTTTAACATGATTATTCAACAGCTGAGAAAAGTCAATGATCTCCTGCTGGGTCAATAGTAATTATTGCTACCGGCATAATTAATGTAACAGCGTGGCACTTAATCCTGTACCAATTTACTGGTCTAAAATGGCCGTACACAGCGAGAGCGACTCTTCCTCCACAACCCACCACCAAATATCAGCACGAAGCCTGAAAAAGATTTATAGAAGTTTGCCGATTGAATTGACAATATGTGATGGTGACCTGAACCCACAATACTTTATTTCCAGGCTTATCAATTTTTGGAAACAAGTAAAATTATTTGGAGCAAACATGTACTATCAAAGAAAGGTCAGGGCGGTAGCTACTGTTATCATGATAAATAGGGATAATTCTCTCCCAGTGTACTACAATCTCTTTACTGGATTTACATCCTCCAGACAGCCTGGTGAAACCAGACAAAGTTGTGTTGAGACTCAACAGGTCTGCAGGCGAACACCTTGAGAATTGGTATATGGACTCCCATGCACACAACACAATCCCGCCTAGTTCTTGTCCTGCTAGCTTATACCATAAGCAACCTATTATTAGTGGAGCCACCCACACCTTGTCATCAATTTCAAATGTAATCGTCCAACAGATGGTTCTTCTAGTAATGTATAATACCTTCATTGCAACTGCTGAGACATGATTTTGAATTACCCGTAGGTGCGACTCTGGAAGCATTACGATTAATCTTGACAGATCCTATAATTAGGAAAATTTGAAACTTCTTTTCCCCCCTTGATCAAACCCAAATTTTAAACGAGAGTACAACATTAGCCCATTCTCGAGATTATTATAAGGGGTGCGAGAATCACTTTTATGTTAAATTAACAGTAAGAAGTAATGATATCTGCACACCTCATCCAATTTAACCAAAGCGACGCCCATATGTCGTGAATGAAGCTTGTAGTAGTGTACCTTCACCAGTCATATCCAACGCAGGGACATCAGCCAATTAAAGATGCGACCATCTAGCTAATCTTTTTGATCATTTGTTATGTACCACAAGGGGAAGGTATTTATATTTACTTGCTTGCTGTTTCCCTTCTAAACTAATGTAATTTAAGGGAATAGTAATCATGCAGATCAGTCCTATTTGCGTATGCAAAATTGAGAAAATAACGCATGTGCGGTCAAAAGAGCCACACAATATTGAACTAGGGAGTTATTTAGCCAATTAAGTTTATTACTCGGTCTCAATTGAGTGCACCTTCAACCTGTGTTATGATATGCAGAACTTATTATAGAGTGCTCATTCACCACAACAGCTAAAAGACTAATATTCGACCAATAACATTATGACAAATAATCCTGTGGAGAACACTTTAGCACCTTCTTATTTTCCCAAAGATGCCATACTTTTCTGTTAAGTGTGTTAGGTAAGCATCCATGTTTATTTTAACCCAAGGAAGGGTGTGCCTGTTTCATACCTTTAATCTTTTACATTTAAGCAATGATTTTTATATTTAGATACATTTATTTTTTATCTGTTTTAACCAATTCACGTATTCTTTTGTAGTACAAGGCACAACACTCTAGCCAATTTTCACAACCATAAAAATCATTCGACAGAAAACCGCATACTCATCAAAAAAGATAATTGAAACAACGCATTTAAGTAATCAAAGTCAAACCTAATTATGATTTAAACACCCTTAAAATGTTTTGACGTATTAATAAAAACTCTTTATAAAACCGTTAAAAAACTGAGTATTAATGACAAAATCCTACAAATTTACTACTTAAAAAGTCCTTTGCACACTCCATCTTAAGGCAGTTGTCTAACAATCTTGCACCTGTATAGAATAAAAATTGGTTAAACCAACCTGCTAAAAAAAAACAGAAAAAATGATTAATAAAATGTTCAGTCTTTATTCATTATATTTCTTTAGTCTTATATTCTTTGTTTAATATTCCTCCGTCACAAAGCTGGCTGACCAAGTGGTGAGAAGTACTGTCAGCTTAGAGTGGCTCCTTTATTCCTTCCACATTTTTTTCAGATCGCCCTCCTCAATTGAAATGCAAGCTACTATCATTTAAACTGAACATTCTCCCCCCAATAACTAAAAATTACACAGACAGGCCCCCGCCTCCTGGCTTCTCTCGAGTAACCGATTGTAGAAGTCCGGTCAAACCCTGCTGTGTTAAATGATGTTAGATGTTTTTGCGATACTTTTCTAATTTTGTATACTCCCTTCATTCGAGAAAAGAAAGCCCAAATTGCCTCTTATCTCTAGCCCTAATTTTTGGCCCACATAAAGCATAAAAAAAACACACACCCCCCCCCCCCCCCCAACATCACTACTGAATGATCACAGCAACCGGAACCAATCTTCTCTGGGTGGGCAAGACCACTGCCTCCTTCGGCCCTTTCGAGCAGTCTGATACTTGCACTCTCAGTCAGAACCCGACACCACCCACTGCAGAGAGATTCCACCAGGTCAGCAGAGAGCGTTACATGCCAGATGAGGGGACAGGACGGGCGGAGGTCAGGGGCGGAGCACACTGGGACCAGTTGTGAAACAAGTAGAAACCTTCCCACGCAAGCCCTGGACAGCGCTGAGTCTTGTTCCAACGAGCAGCAACCTGGAACGGGCTCAGACAGCAGGAGGCCTCCTTGCCACTTATCTCATTATAACACCTTCAGCACCAAACTCGCCTCACAGCCTCGGAAAGCAGACGACGCAGGTCCCCTGCACGTCACGACGGAGAGACCGGAAGGCAAGGAGGAGACCAGGGCCCACTTCGCTATGCTGATGATCACCATCGAGGATCTGGCATCAGGATGGGCGAAACCTGTGGTCTCCTGCCAGTCCCCCAAGGACCAGGCTGAAGATCCTGCTTGTAAACATCTCATAAGGAGATAAGACCTTTCGTCCTACAGACAGGTGATATGACTGGACATCAGAGCAATAGGAGACGACCGCCATCTAGCCAATTTAAGCCCCGTCTGAGCTGAAATCTTTGCCGCCTTCAACTTTAAAGTCGAATAGAACGCTTCGCAACTCACACACACCTTGCGACTTGCGGATGATAACCAACCAGTGACTCGAACTTGTGAGGTTATTCCTCCATCTGCTTCCTCAAACCCCCCACCCACCCCCCCTACTCGGAGATGTTGGAGCTTATTTTTAAAATGTGTGCCCCATTGTTCGAACCATGACCTTAGTCGGAAAAGCCATGGCATGGAAACTTCCTGTGGATTAATCAAAGATTTCACCACGTTGAGAAGTCTCCCGTCTAGAAAGGAAAAGGCTAACGAAAGCCAAACGTGCCGTCAATGAATCACATAATCCTAACAGGTTATCGGGAATTACCCCTAACAGAGTGTCACCATATCTGTATAATCGAATCCACGATCTCCCTCGCCAGGACCTGCACAAGTCCTTGGAAGGCTCCATTTCTGCTTGATAGTAGGGCTTAGGATATTAAATTGACACACACCACACATTCACTCAAAAAACTATATAATCTCCATATGTGGCAGGAAAGGAGCCCACCACAAAAACAAAGGATTACGTTTCATCGAGTGTATGACACTATGTCGCCACACATGAGCCTCCTCTTGAAAAAGGGTCGTGTTTTAACGCGGCAAGGTAACACTCAAAACGGCCTATCAGGCCCACGCCAAAAACCAATCAGCAAAAACAGCACAACTCTATCTCTTCAACATGTCATCCATCCTGATGGCGCCAGCAGCCTTGCCATGCGCCAACCTGCCTATTCATCAAGTAAAACTAGTATCTGCACCAGTTCTGCCGCTGACGTGGACATATCAGTGTGTTGTGGTGACACAGTGACAGGCTAACCCGCTGCCTCTTTTGCAGCCAAATCTGCCTCGCTACGCATTTCACAAAACGCGCCCCATCAACAGTGTCAGCCCTTGCTGTGACCCTCTACACTTTAAGAACAGCCAAGCAAGGAGTTAGCATTGAGCAACATCCGTCAACCATCCCCCCCCCCCCCCCCCCCCCCCCCCACCCACAAAGTTCCATAACTGTCCGCATGATGCTGTATAGGCTTACCGCTCAAGATGGTAACAAAACCATGCCTCTTCTTCCACTGCGGTCCCGGGTTTTCTGAGTAATTCAATAATGAATGACAGAAAACCCATAATTCGAATCACAGTGTAAATCGTCACTTCTTTATCTCTATGCCCCCACTTTGCAATGCTTCAATAAGAGCCCTTGAATTTCAGCCACGCTCATGTGGCGCTCTGCTTGGCCTATCAAGCTTCCCTGAAAACAACAGTCTGAAATGAATCCCATTTTGCTATACGTATTGCAAAACCTGATTCAACTGCCCCCTGCAAATCCTAAAAACAGCAACATCTTTATAAAGCCACAACACCTGAAGGCAAAGCGCGTCAGATCGCAAATCAGGACGTATTTTTTTTTTTGAACAATCCGAAATACTCTGACACATTAGTCATGCTGCTCCCCAGAGATGGTCAATTTGGTCAGCCATGTTTATTCCTTCATGCCTGCTAAAAACTAATGTTCGCGTGCCTTCCAAAACTCTGCTATATTCGTGTGACTTAAAGTTGAAAGAGTAAACATCTCAGATTTAACCAATGCCTCCATGACTCCATGAGATGACAAATATGAAGTGGATAACCCTGACAAATGTGTGATGATTTTTTCCACTAGATGAGCTTATACCGGCCATAACTGAAAGAACAAAGTGCCTGCTGTGTCTCGCTGCCAAGGTGCGCTGTACTCATTTCAATAGCTTGCCCAGACTTTTTATGCTCAAGATACATAAGAATCTGTCTATGACAATCTTTTTCTGAACAAAATGCCATTAACTAAATGACCATACTGTCTTTGATCCCCCAGTGTGTGTCATAGCAGAAAAAAAATGGACATGTCATAGTCAGGAGTGCCCGCCAAATCAGCTGACTTAGTTGCCAGAGCCGTTTCAACATAATAAACTAAATAAATAACGCCTCCTCAAGCCTGGTATATCCCTTACTAATATATAGCATGTAGATTCATTTCATTCAAATGAAGCATTAACAAGCGCTCTGAGGTGCGTGTGGTTAGGTTCGATGTTAAGAGCACATAATGTCCTGGAAAAATCTTGTCTAGTAACAGAAAACTGACACATTGATTTAACAGTGAGAACGGTTTTGAATGAGCCAAAATAGCATTTTTTGTGGGTATCAGTCAGTCCAAGCGCCTTATCGAGCTGTCACCTTCCTAGCCCCAAGCGAACTGGACCTCCTGTCCTGACCAACTGGAAGCTTATCACGGCAGAGAGAGACTTTATAACCCTCTCTCCCAAGATGTTTTGTAACACAGCTAGAGTAGACTGCTATGCTCATGTATTCAACAGTATGGGGCCCGCCAGCCAAATTAAATCGGCCATCATACCTGGCGTCAGATACAGCCTGGAAAGGCGAGCTGTACTGTGCTTAATGATCTGCTTTCAAAAACTGATTAAACAAACCCTGGACTCAAAGCGACAGAAACCCTGCGGAAGCGCTACTTATAACGTAGCATTCCATTCCTCCTGAATGTACAAATGAAAAAACATCCATGACAGCAAGGATGGAGGGGTAAACAGAAAATCGCAAGTTTTAGTTTATTAACAAATCTATGCAGGTAAACCATTTCAAATCAGGTGTAAAGAGATGCCAAAGCCCGGTATACGGAATTGGTGCGTAGCAATGGGAGGGTGGAGTTCAAATTTGAGGGCCTCATTGACAGCCACGCAAATCATGTGCCATATCTGTATTTACCTGTACCTTGTTTTTTCCAACCAGGAAAGAATAGTGGGTGTTATATGGAGAATCCGATGGTTCTATAAAACTCTACTTACAAGTATCCCTGCAATAGTGTCTGCAATACATTCCTCAGCCTGAGGTTCTATGTGGCATACTGCGGGCACACACAAGATTGGATCAGAATGTTTACATCTCAAATGTGATGGGTTGTTGGTACTGCACTAGACCAAATCCAGTGCGAGACCAAGATCTGACCACAAAGATGTTAACGGCCCCCAATCGAACGTTAATGCACCTCCACATGCCCATCAGGATGATCGTGTTTTTCGCTGTTTTTTCTATCTGCCATGATTTCCTGGTAAGCTGCCAAATGCCTTTCCAATAAAGTAGTGTCTGAGAGCTGCCGTCTTGTATAATTTTGTACATATCTGCAGAAAAGAAGGACGAAAAACAGACGAAGGTATACTCGGCGGTAGGAATCCTAATCCTTTAATGGCAACTCCCCTTTTAACCTTCCCCCCAAATCTTTCAGCTTGAATGTTTTGGAATGCAAACAATAGACGATATGTGCCGGAAGTGCTCTCAGCCTCTCCATCAATATACCATTTATGCGGGGGGGGGGGGGATGCTCTCGAAGTCCAGATCGCAAACTGACTGCACTAACACCCTCCTTCCCCACAAAGCATGGACCGTAGACACAGACCAAGTTTGTCCTTCAAGTTTGTTTCAAATTTTTCTGGATACAATGATTGGATCGCCCTCTCTCATATTAGGAGGGTTACATCCGTAATGGGTCAGAGCGGTGGAACAAAAGGCCGGAGTTCAAGCCACAAATCCCCAGCCACGCGCTTCCAGTCATCTCAGAAATTCAGCCGGAGAAGATTCACTGGACAGACATCGTTAGTCAATCCTGAGCCCAGACAAAATCAGCCACTTGTGAAGTGTCCATACTCTTCAGCAAAAATTGACCCACCTCATGGTGTCACAGCAACTGTGTTTGTCCCATTCGGAAATGTCACCCATACAGCCTTCCATCCAAGGAGGTACACAGCGATAGATCAAAAAATCAGCCACCCAGCTTTGATAAGCAGTATCTCTAGCTTTAACCATGTTGACGAGAAAGTGGTCTTGAGCAATGACAAAACGGATGTGCATAGTCTTTGACCCTCCAACCGACAAACAGGCAATGGTTGAGTGACAGGGCGAGAATATTCATCGGAGCCCCCAGAGAATAGACCATCACAGACCACTGTGTTCCCAGAAAAATGTGGTCGGTCTGGTAAAACTCTGTCCAGCGTGCTGAAAGTAGCACCAGTGTCCACCAAGAATGGCAATGAATGTCCATATATGTCCATTGTGAGCATTGGATCCCCATCAGTCCTGCTCACCAAGGTACTCTGTGGGCATTGTCAAAACTGAGGCCCCCCCTGTCCTCCTTGATAGGAGGGAGGAACCATATGCTGATTCGGAGCAAAATGTGAAGGTGGCTGACCGGGAGGAATAGCGCCCTCTCGTGGATGTGGACATTCCCTGATCCAGTGCTGATTTGAGCCACATCTCCGACAACCGCCAGCACCTGGCTGCCCTCCTCCCAGGCCTCTATTACCACCAAACCTGGCTCTAACACGTGACCGTCCCCGAGAGTGCCATGTCCGATAAGGAGCAGCAAATGGCTGATTCGGTGCGGCTGCAGCATACATTACAGGAAAGGAAGGCAACACTGTAGCTGATCCAACAGTCGGCGCTGCTTTAGCCACCATCTGCTTCACTGGTTTTGACTGATGAAAGTCACCCAATTTATTCTGAGCCTCCTTTAAGTGGAGCTTCAGCAAAGCAGTCTCCATTTTCTTATTCTCCGCAGCGTCCCTTAACGCAGAATCTTGAGCTTCTTGTAAATAATGTGTTATGTGTCTCTCCCATGTAGGCTGATCATAAATATGTGAATCAGGATTACGTTTCATTAGTGTAGCAACAGACTCTGGCATGCCCGCTAAAACTGCTTCTCTAAACCAGTTTCTGTTATTCTCGGCATCTCTGGGATATTCGCCAGTAACGTCAACCCATTTATCTTTACATTTAGCCAGATATTCTGCGGGAGTAACATCAGTTGACCAAGGAAATTTCAAAATCTTAGAGGCGGGCGGGGTAGGATACTTTCTCCTGACCCACTCAGCAAGTTCAGGCGCGTGAAGCGCAAAAGGGACTTCATCTAGTATTTGCACTAAGTTGCACTGGAGCATCATTTCATTATAGTCTGTTAATGTCAACATTCTGCCCATAATTGCTTTCCAGTCCCCCACCGCTAGTGTTTGGCCTGAAGTCAGCTGATTTAATTTGTTTATCCAACAGTTTCCACCACCAGTCAAAGCGGGGAGTTGCAGAGTGATTGCAGAAATGTCAGCCAGCCTCCATGGTTTGTAAATTACTGAACCATCCGATGCTCCCACTAAAGGAAACATTAAATTAGTGCCCCCATGAGTTCTGGTATTCTGATAAACCCTCTCACCCTGGTCAACTCTCAACGTCTGTCCGTCGTTAACCTGTCCAACTGTTGCACATTCATCACTTTTAGTGGGGCTGGTACTCCCCCGAAGGTCAGCAGCCTGCCCTCGCACCAAAGATGTTAATCTGTCCTGATCCTTAAGGACCCCATCCATCTGTTGTTGAACTGTATTTAACCTGTGTTCGTGCTGCTCTATTTCCTCCATTAATCTACCATTGTAAGCCAAAAACAATTTATCAGTCTCCTGTTCTGTTCTGTTTTTAACTAAGTTCAACAACTGTCTGTCCTCCTCCGCAGTGTGTGCCACAGTTCCTTTACCGGTGACCTCAAAATGCAATTTATAATCCTGTCCCTCATCGTCCACCTTCAGATCACCCTGTGGTTTATTAGTTAATGGGTCATGGGCCACAGACCTCTGTGATGGGCCACTCCAGTGTAAGACTGCAGTGTTTGAAGGGAGGGGGGAAGCGGGGGAAGCAGGAGAGGTACCCAGAGAGGGTGGTGCACACCTCTGTGATGTAGCCTGCGTGCTTTGAAGTACGCTCTGGCCATTGTCAGTTTCCAACCCCCAAGAAATGTTTGTTTTACCAGATGTAGACAAGACGGGATACATATTTTGATAAGGCGGAGGAGTCTGGTCTGCCGAATAAACACTATCTGCAGTAACACACAAATGATCAATGGCTTGACCCGTTAAACCCCATGTCTTCCACATTTTCTCAGTTTTTAAGTATCTCTTCTTAGCACCAGTGATGCTCCTAGCTGTTTTAGCTTTTTCTGCAAAACGCTTTCCTTCCTCAAAACACATCTGTGAGAGACACCTCTTATGTGCACCACTAGCAGCATGCCGAGACCACATGGCCTTCATGTCGGCTTGAAACTGCTTTTTATCTATTTCACCGGGCTTATCAACTAATACAGAATATAGTTTTGAAATGTATATTAACAATTGGGCATCTAACGTGCGCCACTCGTGTCCCAATGGAGCAGGAAGCAATTTATATTCGGCTGCCATTGAAAGTTTAAAACAAAATCCAAAATGGATTAAAATTGAAGTAGGCAATTTGTAATAACTCTGTAAATTATTTGTTTTAATTGAAAAACTATCAATTAGTAGGCCAAATTTATCCCAATATTAATGCAGTTAATAGTAAGGACAGGCAGTATTTTATTTAACTTAGTTATTTTTATTCTTTATAGGGAAGTGGTTTATGTAGTATTTTAGTCATATAACATTAACCTTAATAATGATTCATGCAAAGCCGAAACGAAGGAAATCTAAAAAGGTTTATAACGAACTTTTTATTTTCTCATTAATTTATTTATATACTGAGATATCAGCTGTTTTGTCTAAAACACAAAGAATTTTAATGAAGTCCGGCCGGCGGCAAAACCCGCGACGGACACTTCCACGAATCACACAAAGAAATAGAATTCTCCCAATATAAAAGCAGTCTCATTTATCATTAAAACAAACCGAAAAAATATCTGTAAAACTAGCTTTGTAACACAATCGTAGATCGTTTTTACAAAAAAGAAGTCGACCGAATTAGCGGACCAAGTCAAAGACAATAGAACTTCCGGGTCACCATGCGGAACGGAAAAAAAAACAACCGGGACAAAGACGGCTAATTCTTCACTACAATGCTAAACCGAACAAACTGTACTCATAAGTAAACCAACCAAAGACAAAAACAAAATGCCTCCAGCAGAACCACACTTCGTCTCCAAAAAACTCTAATAGCTGTTTAACCGTGTCAAACAAATACCGGTCGGAAGCTAGGCTACCAGAGTGTAGCTGTAAGCATGAGCACCCCAGCTCAATCTGAACAAAACGGTGCCGCTTCGTTACAATAAAAAGTTATTTTATATATATATTCTAAAGAGTTTACTACCAGTTATCCATAACAATAGTCCTATATATGTGTTAAACAATGTTTTAGACGTGTTCACGTAAGTGTACAAGGTTGAACGCCTTTATTCCAGGCGAGACTCACACACACTGTATGTTAGCTGTAAGCTAAATATGGTGGTACTGTAACCAACCGAAAATGATACTTCCCATTATTCCTCTACAATGCCAAGCTTCTACGCAATCTGCACAAACAGAAAACGAGGGCATCGACTAGGCGTTTAAAATTCGCAGAGGAATTATGGTTTTAGATTCAGTCAGTTAGGTCCCCTAAATGAGGAGTTTATATGAGGCCGGTGTGCAAAAAAGCTACCTAGTAGCTTTCTTCCCTAGCCTCCACTCCGTCCAAGCACACCCACAATCACACCAAAAACAAGTACAGTAATTTTACAATATTTATCAAACACTAACCTCAAACCGGGCCGACCAACAACTGGACCCTAATCCTCACTTCCATCGTTTGCGATGCTCAGTCGCGCATTTTGGAAGAAAACGCAGCCTCTCCAAAGTAATCCGTTAGCAGTCAGAGGGCTCCCGGGCCCTGCCTGCCGCTAAAGTCGTTTGCCAGCCAAGGAGGTCCCAAACCAGCGTCCTGGTTGGGCCGGACGGCCACCCTCGAGCCCGATCCGCAACTTGGTCGGCCCTTAACCAAAAAAACAACACATCAACATTAAACGGAGAACGGTTAGATCAATCAATACCTATTAATTTGGTGTTAGCGCTGTTCCAGATTGATACAAAACCACCCGGGTGCTGATTTAGCAAGGATCAATCCAGTCGCTCTCCGATTCTCTGTTGAACTCCAAGGAAAAACACAAAATTACTGCAATGTCACAAACACACGCATCAACCAGTTATGCCACACTTTACTACTCACACTCAATCTCTCCCAGCTCCGAAACAACCTAAGACCGAATTACGGAGCACGCATCCTCCACCATGTGTTGGCTCCTAGTTCCCATGCGATCGGCACTCGCTTCCGGAGAGTGTAGGGGCGCCAACATTTACCCCGGCGGGAGTTTTTCAAAATAAAAATCAGAGCTGAAAGACAGAGAGTGAAATAATGCACAGACACAGAATTTCTGTTTCACACTCATACACATCTGCAGATGGAGAACAGTCAGAACTGAGTTGAACTGAACTGAACTGAACTGTCGTATACAGGGGTGTACCATTTTTATTAAAGAAGAACAAAGAACGTAATCACATGTCTATTCTCCTCCCCCTAGATTTTATTACACCAAACGTTTATTCTCAAGGTTTCCTGAGTTATCGCTGTAACCATCCGGTCTGTTTATGACTGTCTACTCCCTACTCTGTTTCTTATCTCCGCATCCCACTTTTACAACCTGCAATAAACTTAGCCTAGAGTTTTACGACTTAAAAGCTTAACCCCATAAACCATACTTGACAAAACATTTACACAACAAATGTGACATGAACAAACAGAAAATTGTTTTTCCGTCCTGTCTCTCCTCTCTTATCAGCCTCCCTTTGCTGTCTCATGTCTGGAACAGAATAAATCAAGAAACACAGACTACAAAAAAGCAGCACAAAACCTTTTAGGAAATGTACATCATCTTGAGTAGTTAAATATTATATATCTAGTACATGTGCATGGAATATTTTTTTTTAAATCAGGTCTTTTTGTTTTGGCCTGCAAGAGGGTGACCTTTCCTTGTAGGCTAATGTTCTCAGAAATTTTACATAAAAAGGGGACAGAAAACAAGCTAAGAGGGGAAACAGGCAACTGTGTTAATCTGTGTGAGAAGTGAAGAATATAAATACTTTTATATGCTTTACATATATTTGGGTAAACATTTTTGTGTGTAGTGAAGTAGTAAGAACATATACATATGTAAGGGTCATATACTCAATAGGAGGCTTTCAGTCACGTGGTTATGATGACGTACAGATTTCAGTTTGAGGGCAGGAAGTAAACATGGAGTATATGTCTATGGAGGAAACCGCAGCGGAGAGTCAGTATTGTACCGCTTTAGACCCGGTTTTGAAACAAAGGTACACGGATTTAATCAACAAATATGTTGGACGTGACCCGTATTAAATTAAACAGAACGAGTTTTCAACAGAATTCGCAGATTTGCCGAGAATCGAGGCTGTTGATATTACGAACTACCTGGTCCTTTAGACATCCTTCTACACAAAACAGCAGATGAAAGCATATAAAAGTCTGGAGGCATATAACTTTTTTGTCAGCGGGTGGGTCTACAACCTCGGTACCATACGGCTCTGTTTGTCGCTTGGTCTTCGCCAGGGTGAGTTGTCTTTATATTGTTTTGTTTGTAACGATGTTAGCAGCTATTAGGAGGCTATAATATCAACACACATCCTAAGGACGTCGTTAAACCTGGATTATTGCGCAGGAGGATGGTGTAGTCATTGCAGCTCATTGTAACTCCATGGCAGGGTAAGTATTCTATGTAGGATTAGATGTCTACTATAGATTGTGCGTCATGCATGAACGAGTGGTTACTATCATGACTAAATGCGTTTTATTTCTATATATATATATATATATATATATATATATACACGTGTGTGTGTGTATTCTTTTCACAGACTATCTTAATCGTGTTCTCATGTGGGGGCAGTCCTTTTCTCCATTGAAGCTGGGGTAAAAATGCGAGAAACACATTCCTGGACATCGGAGCAGGGCAAGTGGGTGATGTCAGATAATGTTATTGTGGGACAATGTGGAGGTCTAGGCTAACTGATGTTGATAAATTATTGTTTATGTTGTGCCCTGTTGTTTATTTTTTTGCTCTTATTAACTTAACAGGACCCTATATTCTGTAGATAAGTTGATTGCTTATCCCTGTTTGCATTTTATTTTCTAAGAGGAGATATTCATCGTAATTTATCATACCTGTAAGCACCTGGGCTGTGAGTTCTCCCTCTCACCCATTATGAGGACATATACTCTAACTTTTTTAACTTTGACTACCCAATTCTTTCATCCAGTCTGGTGTAAGTATTTAAAAACCAAGAGAAGCAAATACTACTTTTGCGCATTTAATAAAATATCAAGCCCTGCTATAAAAAGTAAAAAAAAAAAAAAGTCAAGCAAGAGATAGAAATGGCAGTTGGTTTTTTTCTTCCCCCATGCGATTAGCAGTAAAAACAGTTATTTGTATTCAGTTGAAATATGTTTAGCTTGTTGACATTGTAGTAAACCACAACTTCATTGTTGGGCAAAGAAGAACTAAGAGCTAAAAAAATAAATGAACACACCTTTGGATCTCAGTCCTATAGTGGTGCCTTAGCTGTTTTCCTCAAAGCCATATTGAGTGCCAGATTTATACTGCATCAAATTTTTTTTGGACCAAATAATTGTAGACTTGATTAATTTATTTGGATTATGTTATTTTCAGATTGCTGCTGCTCCAGTAGCTATGATTGACTTCTCCTCAGCAAAGTCCAAGAAACTAAAGCTTGACCGTTTCATTGATGGCAGGACAACTGACAACAAACCTGGGAAATCAGTTCTGTGCCCAAGAGTGAAGAAGGGATCAGAAGCTTATTGTAAGTTTTTTGATGCCCTAAGTAAAAACTGTCCAAAGAGTGCAGCACTGATGGCAAGGGAGCCTTACTACAAAGAATGTATCCCCAAATCTAGCCTGCTTCCTGAAACTGTTCTTAACTATAGAACTTCAGAGACTTTGCAGTTACCCCCCAAAGAGCTTGGAGAGCTGTGCCAGGATTTCCGCTTTGAAGAGCTCACCTTATCCCAAGTCCAGGCTATAGAGAGGGCAACCTGAAATCAGAGTGCAAGCAAGATTTGGTTTAGGCAGAGAGCTGGGCGCATCACTGCATCCAAGTTGAAACAAGTTCTTAAGAACAACCCCCAGCTACCATCAAAGAGCTTGATCATGGCTATATGCTACCCAGAAGCATATAGGTTCACCACAGCGGCTATTTAGGGTGATTGAGGGTAAGGCAGCAGTAAGACCTGTCTACATTGAGAACTGTATGTAAAAAAAAAAAAAATCTGTGAGATGGGATGAGAGTTTAGACCACAACTACAAAGCTGCGGTCTACATTCTGCCTCTTTATAAGGCCTTCTTTATTTAGAACAAAATTACTTTTTTTTCTTAGTTAATTCACAATTTGGACAGCTTGGAAGGTCAACAATATTTGTAGCGTTGTATGTCTAGGGTTATGCAGGAGTAGGACTCAGTATAGGGGTTAGAGTAATGGCAAATTCAAAATACATAACTGACTCTATACATCCAGTCTTATGTATTAATTAACTTTTTCATAACTTGCAAATGTACTGTTTACAGTTATGGATGCAAACATGAAGCACAAGCCAGAGGAGCGTATGAGAAGCTAATGGGTCGGGAGCATGCAAGCTTCTCATGTATGGACAGTGGTCTCTGGCTGAACCCCAAGTGGCCATACATGGGGTCCTCCCCTGACGGTATAGTCACTTGTGACTGCCATGGAACTGGCATCTGTGAGATTAAGGTAATATTATAGTCACTATTGTAGCCATAGGCCCATATTCTTTTCATAAGAATTATTTAACTGATCAAAGGAATGATAAAATCTAATAATCAGTTATTCACAAGTTTATCCCTGTAACATTAGTGTCCACACTCTGAGCGAGATGAGGCCAATCTGCGGTTGTGTGCTGGGAAAAAGGGCTTCTGCCTCATCAGTGAAGGAGATGATGTCATGCTGGACCGGAATCATGATTACTACTTCCAAGTTCAGGCACAGCTTCACATTGTAGAGGCAGAGTACTGTGACTTTATTGTGTGGAACCACAATTACATTTTTGTTGAAAGGATTTTGCCTGATGTTGAGTTTTGGGAGGATGTGATTCCTAAAGTTGAATGTTTCTTAAGAAACAGCATACTTCCGGAAATACTAGGACAGCAATTTACAAACTTGCATATGAAATGTGATTAAGGAAAATGAACTTAGATTCAGGCATTTTTAAGAGTAGCCTGTGTGATATATTCCCATTATATCGATACTTTTAAATGAGTTGGGATGATATTTTGAATATTGTTATAGTCTGTGTTATTTATGAGTTCGGGATGATTTACAATTTGCTTTGATATACTTGTCATTAAATTCAAATAGATTATAATAAGTTGATATCTTGTGAAAGCACTAATCGTCATGTTGTACATTGAGTAATGTTATAAAATTTAGAAAATTAATAAATAGCAAAAGACATTGAGAACACATCTTACACAGTGGTCCATTTATTTAGAAGATTAGAGTTTTCAGCAACTTCAATAATATGTAGTGGGCAAAGATAAACTGGATTAAGTCCTAAACATAAAACCTATCATCACAATTGAACTGTTAGAGAAAAATATTACATTTGAAAACCGATTTACAGAATGATGTGTGTTGGGTTCATGACTCCACCTTGTCCTAATCATCATTACAGTTGGACATGACTCCTCCCCTTCCTACTCTGTGAGCTAAGCAGGTGCTCCTGACCAACATGAGGGCTCAAATACTGATTATCCCTCGCTTCTCCTCATTCCAATGGGACAACAGACTCGGAAAGATTAGACAGGACACAGCAAATAATCCCCAATCTTATCAATCATTGCTAATGCCTCACCTGTTTTTTTGCCATGTGCTCTATTGGCATAGCTCTGCTTTGCAGAATTTGATATTTCCTTCTGACTAAACCAATGACTCAACATGTATACGCAAATTAGCTATTTTCCTAGTTTCTGCCACCCGACGAAAGCCTGCTCCAACCTGCGTGTGTAAGCAGGAAACAGCGCCGGTTTTGTTCCAAATCTCTGTTTACCGCTCAGACCTCCTCCTTCTCTGCTGCTACCACCGGCTACCAGCCTTCATCCTACCCTCACTGCATGCTGACAGTGGTTTCTCTGTTCTTTACTCACCGACTTCGCTGCTCAAACCTGCGTGTGATAGGCGATAACAGTCCTGTTTGCACCTCCATTCCTCTTTGCGACCTGACTAAAATCTGCCATCACTTACAGTTTTCTAATGTCCCAGATGCCGAAGCTGCAGCCCATATCAAGCCATTTTCTCTCCTGAACCAGATGAAGCTGCAGCCCGTATTAATGTCGATTCCACGTTGTCCAATTATTTTACCAATTGGAAGCATATATATAATAAAGAGAATTGTTCCAAGCACAGAACCCTGTGGTACTTCAGAGGTAATTCTTGAGTATGAAGAAGATTTATCAATAATATGAACAAACTGGAATCTGTTGGACAGATATGATTTAAACCAGCTTAGTGCTGTTCCCTTTATCCCTACAACATTTTCAAGCCTTTCTAAGAGAATATTATGATCGACTGTGTAAAAAGCAGCACTGAGATCTAACAAGATCAGAACAGTCACAGATCTATTATCTGAGGCCATTAGAATATCATTAGTAACTTTTACCAGTGCTGTTTCAGTGCTATGATGAGCTCTAAAGGCTGACTGAAATTCCTCAAACAGGTTATTGCTGTTTAGATGCTCACATACTTGATTAGCAACTATTTTCTCAAGAATTTTGGATAAGAAAGGAAGGTTAGATATAGGTCTGTAGTTAGCTAAGTCATCTTGATGCAGGGAGGGTTTCTTAAGTAAAGGTTTAATTACAGCAACCTTAAATTCCTGTGGCACATATCCATTTATTAAAGATATATTCATCATGTCTAGAATAGGGCCAGTAACCAGAGGGAACGCTTCCCTAAATAATTTGGTTGGTATTGGGTCTAACATGCAAGTTGAGGGTTTAGATGAAGCTAATGTTTGGGATAATTCCGAAAGTTAAGGATTATGCTGTCCAATCAGAGAGCAGGCAATTTCCTTTCTTTTAAAGACATAAAAAAACACAAAAAAGTGTTTTTAAACGTTTTGGTGACAGACCACTCTTGATGTTCGTTTTTCGGAACTGTCACTACATGGGAGGATCCTCCTGCTGTTTACCGCACTATAGTATTTTTCACCTGTGGACCGCTTCTCTAGATGTACAGACTGTGTTTCGCTTTGCAGCAGTATGCTCTGCATTACCTGATTATATAAACAAAGCCACGATTTGGAGACTTGAGCCATAGCAGATCCACCAAAGACGACATTATCAGAAAAAGTGAGGAAAATAAACTGTTCCCAAGCTGAAAGCTGTCAGAGCTTCTCGCTGGAGAAAGCTTAATAACATCTGATTCATACCAGTGTTATGGATTGACGTGTTTTTGTGTTACTGGTTTCCAACTTCCGTTAGCGGTGGTGGTTGCTAATAGCTACCACAGATGTTACTGTGCCGAAGGACAACACTTTCAATTTTTTTTTAAACCATGGTGTCAGAAAAATATTAATGTCTTGTAGACATGTTAATTGGAATGAAATCAAACGGGTTATTGCAGTGCTGGAAGGGGACTTTGTATCGAGCAGGGCTTGTCCTGCCTAGCTTTCAGTAGACAGCTGACCTGGAACAAAAGGAAACATCGCTGAGCCATTTTTGTACAAAACTTGAAAACTATAGATTACCATCTGGCCTGTGTTACAGAATTCCTTAAATAAAAGGGATGAGATAGGATTCCTTCAGTAGTTTTAGGAGATTTTAATCACAGACTTGTTGATCAGAAAGGACAGTATACACGTGTAATCAGAAAACATTTTTTTTTAAATAAAGAGGTGAGAAAGATTACTTCATTTCTTGGAGGTTTAATAGGACTTGTTTCTACAAATAAGAATGAGAGACCCCGCTGAATTTCAGTGAACAGCCAGAATCACATAAAGGAACACAAGGCATTAGTCACAGAAAAATCAAGTTCACAGGTGAATTAAAGTTAATCATCAATGAATCAAAGGTAATTCATCCTACACCTGTAGTCCAATCAGTCCCCCAGCACGAGGGAGGTCCAGAGTGTCCATGCCATATCCTTCTTCTTCATCCGCGTCCGCGTCGGGTACGTCATCACCTTTTGGCTCAGTCAAAGATTTTTCCATCATCTTGAGTGTAAAAGTTCTGTCAGAAACTCTGACCATTTGTTCCCGAATGCAAGGAATGACATAACAGCAATTCTCTCTTTCATGACCATCAGGCCTTCTAGAGGTGGCTATTGCTCAACCACAGACAGCGACCAGTGTCCTAAAGTTGTTGATCCATCACTCCTTGGAAGGCTCTCTTCAGAGAACCTCTACTGCAATCCTTAGAAGGAACTGGAGACCAGGAGAGTGGGTTCCTGTCCCCCTCTCATGCAAGGTCTACCTTTCCCAACCCCCACAGCTTTGGCCAATAAGTCCACCCTCATTAATTGAGAGAGCTGATTAGCATTAAAGGAAATCCATCACTTAATCGCCTCCAGCTCAATCCATGCTATGTTCAGGGAGGAGAGAGAATCATTACAACAAAACAAGAAAAAACTGTCCAAGTTTAACTTACACAAGGTGTCAAAGGTTGCTAGATTGAATCAAAACTCTTGTAAAAATACCCCCAAAAGAAAGAGAAAGAAAAAATGAATGAATTAATTAATTAATAATACAAAATAAGGACAAATAAAAATGAACAAAAATAAATAAATAAACAAAATAAAAAATAATACAAGTAGCATGCACTACTTCTTGACCTTATCAAAATCACCTGAGCTGACAATTCAGTTCATAACAAAAAATTTCAAAATCCTGCAAGCATCGTTACATTCCCGGCTAAGCTAAGAATTAAAGTTGGTACACCGAATTTCTGAGATCCGGTTTAAAGTGAAAGAGTATTTTCATTTTAGGGAAGAGCACACAAACAACAATAAAATAAATCTAAAAAGATGAAATTACTACCCAGTGTTAGAAAAAATGATAAAAATAAAATTCCAAAACACAAGCTAAGGGAGCCCTTAAATAAAATTACGGACGGCAACAACAAAAAGGCTCAAATCTGAGATTTCTAAAAAATTAAGCAAATTCTATTCTAAGCTTAAACTAAATGCAATTTCCTTCCACTGTAAAGATTAAGGTAGAAAAAAGATCCCAAAACACATTTATCAATATAATCCCCCCTTTGCTGAAAGGAGATTCTTGAAAATGCTGCAAAAGATTAAGAATAAATAAGAAAACTGTCAGGAAGGAAAACTAAGGGACCAACACATTCTGCCTTATCAGAAAAATAGAGATGGAAAAAAGAAAAAAAGAAAAAAAGAAAACAAAAATTAAATAAATAATTAACAAAAATAAAACAATAAGGGTAAAAGAAATAAACATAAAAAGATCACTCAATATAAGTAAGAATCTAGTCCTGCACTGATAAAATTGTGTAGTGGGTTCCACACACTAAATAGGACATGAATAAACCCTCTTTTTCCAATGTAAATTAACATGTTAAATTTTTAATTTAATCAGAGTTGCTATAACATGAATTTACTACATAAGTTAATCATATGATTCCCAAATCATTCAAATTAATTGTTTTCTATTTCATTTCAATACAAGCGTGCTTGTTACACTTATTAAATGTTGTTGTGTAATGTGAATGCAATCTGATTTTCACTAGGTTAGTTATCAATTTTAGGTCAACTGGTTGAAAGGTATTGCATTACCCATTTCACCAGTGCAGCCACATTGTTTAAACAAAGCTCAGTACTTATTAAATAATTAAAGATTACTCTTTTCTCATACAACATAACCTTAAATACCCAAAATGGTTCAAATCAAATTCAATTCTTCTCATTGTGTTCTGAGGTTTCAACTGTAACAATGTGTTCAGTAGTAAGACTCCTGAAAAGCATGTCTAGTAAACTAACAAGCAAAAGGTTAATGCTATAGCAAAACATTTACTTTAACCTATCTTACATAAAAAAACAAAGTTCTCCAATCTAATTTTTCTAGGTTCACAGAAAGTTGGGAATACTAATGACATTTCCTCCCGTGGGACGAGAAGAAACACCTTAAAGGAAAATAATGGAACCTCAAGATCTTGCCTGTTTTCAAGGATTTTTGTATGCACAATAACCTCTATTTGACCGTTTGTAGTTCTGTGTTGTGCTGTATAGTACAGGGACACAAAAAAACGGAATAACTTTGTTTCACAATTCTTTTGGTAGAATTGCAAACTCGACTTCCTTTCGAGTGTTACCTAGGCATTGGCATAATGATTGTTGGCATAATGACATTATTGAGTCGGAGCAAGTTTATGACGCTAAACGCTAAGTACAATTTTTCTTGAAAATCTTGGTCTATTTTTGATATGTTTTTCATTCATTTTATAGCTCAGCTTTTTAAGACTTCCCCAAAAGGAAGCAATTTTATTTGGGTCCCCAGAAAATAACGTATTTTAATATTTAAGGCCATTTTTGAATTTCATGGTAAAGATAGACATCAGAGACTAATTAAATGAATTAAACATTATGGAAAGAGCCAAACTCACCCGTTTGCCATCTCTAAAGGAGAGAAAAAAAGAAGGGGGTTCCAAACCAGGGTGCGTTCGGGGTGACCAGAGAACCAAGGCCTGCTTCTCCAACTTGTTAAGAAAGTCCCGGCCGGAGGCTGATCCCCTTGGGTCTGGCCTGACGCGTTGGTCGCTCTTGTCTGTCCGGTCCGCGCACTGGAATCCAAAAACGTTGGACGCCAAAAAATTTAATCTGAAAAAACATTTTAAATTAAGAGGTGAGAAAGATTCCTTCATTTCTTGGAGGTTTAATGGGACTTGTCTTACTTAATGCTAATGTCTTAGGACATCTTAGGACATTCAGTGCTCCGAGGGTGTGAGGGTGTGTGTGTGTGTGTGTGTGTGTGTGTGTGCTTGCCTCACCTGTTTTCCATCCAAGGGTGCAGATTGGTGATCGTGCTCCTGCAGCTGGTGCCACTCAGCCTGATTGAGGAGGAGCACTCAAAAGGAGAGTGCCAACCTGGAGCAGACGCCAGATTGTTAAACCGTGTCGTGTGGTAACAAGCCACTTCCTCTGCCTTTCTGCCGTCAGCAACGTACTGCACGTAAGATCCTTACCTCCTTGCCTTTTTCCCTCCAGTCACTGCCTGGGCGTCTGTTTCTTTCTGGCATACTGGGCTTCCTCCTCAAGGTATCTGGCTGAGTTCAAGGTTTCCCAATGCCTGTCCACCGTCGCTCTGCTTCCTGGAGACAAACACCCCAGAGTCGGTCCCTCTTCCACGCACCAAGGATCACATCCTCCCCAATTCCTCCTCAGTGGAATCTGCACCAACAGCAAAGTAAGAATTCACAAACTTCTGTTTTTCCTCCTGCCAAGCACCATTGAAAGATCACTCACCTCCATCTCTTGTCTCCAGTGGTTGTCCTCCAAGTTCCCCGTGGTTCTGAGTTTTCTGAGTTCCTGGATCCTTCGAGTAAAGAGGAAAATAAATTGCTTTTGCAAACCTTACCTCCAGTCTCACTGAGTCGTTTGTGTGTCTGATCTAGAGTCCGAAAGCTAAAAACATGACAGAGGGTCGTTTCCATGACAATACAAGATGTAGGGATCCTTGCCGTGTTGCTACTGGATTGGTAATACATGTTTGCTCTATGGTTATTTGGGCATGATGATGTGATACAGTGCCGGGAAAACTGTTTGATGGTTTACCAAATGACATGCTGTTTGTTTGTTGTTTTGGCTGGTGAGCTGTAAAACAGTCAGTACACTTCTTCAAAAGCACCCCATAGAGATTTGTTTTTGCAAAAGTTACATAATGCCGCAAGCCATGAGAGGGCGACAGAGGGCAAATACCTGCAAAGTTATGGCGTGTGCAGACTAAACCCTAACCCTGGCCTCCTAACCGTTCCACTGTAAATATGATTTCTGATTGTTTTGATTGTGCAAGGACATAAACTGGAATAAGCATTAATCTTAAAATGGCCTTTGTATAAAGGTTTATGTTCACAAAATTTAGAGTTTCCAGTTGCGATGTTAAGGTCCAAGACCTTTAATAATATACTGAACTGAACTACATGATTGTTTCATTTACACTCATTCCTTACACTGCAGTAACTAACGTAGGGAGAACCAAGGAGCTGCATGAGGCCTTCCACAGCAATAGATCCACACGGACACCAATGAGTGGACCCGGAGATAGTGGACTCTGCTAAGTACCTTTGAGTTTACCTGAACAATTAACTATACAGGAGCCACTGATGGAACACCGGTGATCTCTACAGGAAAGAGAGACCTGCTAAGGAGATTGAGATTTTGTGCTGTCCAGGGAAGCGCTCCTAAAGCTTTTTTTTTACTGTATTATGGAATCAGCCATTTTCTATGGCTTAGTATATATCTATAGCTGTGAGGATATGGTTGGAGATCATCATGAAAGCAAGCTCTATGCACCCAGTGCAGGAGGTGGGAGACACAAAGACAAGTTAATATATAGCGATGTAAGAAAATATAGATATTTCAATATAATGTAACATTCTATGTCACAATATATCGATATTCAAAATCAATATATAATTTTTTTTCATCATAATGAAGAAAATAATGGTAAATAGTTGGTGGCTCTTTCCACCTTTCATGTTTCAGTGGATCAACTAGATCTAGTAATGAAACTGGATGGGTTATGGATTGCTGTGACAGTTTAAATCAGCTTTAAAAATAATAATATATATAGTCTTACTCATAGTATCACATGGGATGGGATTACTGAGCTTGATTTGGAAGCAAACTGGTCTGACCCTTAACCCCATAGAGAATCTATGGAGCATTGCCAAGAGAAACATAAGAGAAGTTAGACGGAACAATGTAGAAGAGCTGCTGTGCTATGCATCCTGGTCTACTATCTAACTGAGATTTTGGGGTTTTCATAAGCTGTAAGCCATAATGATCAAAGTTATAACAAATATAGGCTTGAAATATCTCGCTTTGCATACAATGTTTCTAAATCATATATTATTTTCACCTTTTACGTTGAATTACTGAAATAAATGAACTTTTGAATAGAATAGAAAACTGGGCTCCTCTTGGAAGGTGGATCTACCTTCCTGGTTTGTGTAAACTCTATACATCAAAAGCTCATTAAAGTGATAGTCTGGACTTTGTAAGAAAAAAGAGAGAGAGGGACATGATTTGAGAAAAAAACCACCCAAGCTCCCTCCCCCTCACTTTCTGATTGGTCTTGAAGCTGCGCCTACTTTTCCGTGCACGCTCCAGGTCAATGGGCCAAGACGTGCGGAGGAGAGAGAGAAAAAAACCAGAGTGTCAACTATTGAGTTATCGGAGGTGAGGATACTTTTTAGGTTTGAAATCGGTATCTCCTGCTCTTGAGCTGAGTGTTGATCCATGGCTGCGCTCGGGACTAATGGCGGAGGCTTGATTCGGAGGCTCCGTGTAAACAGAAAACTGAGCATACGCGCAGTCACGAGCACGAGCACACAGCGTTCGTGATGATTGACAGCCCTTGGCATCACTTGATTGGTTAAAGTGGACGGCACCGTGGCTTTTGAGATGTAGCTGAGATACGGGAAGGCGGGACTTACCCGTAATGTTATAATTCATAAAATGACTTATTTTATATAAACATTTAAGGCCAGGAGGTCAATTTAATACAATTTTTAAAATTTGTAATTCATTTAAAGATCCAGACTATCACTTTAACACCTCTCACATCCAGGAACACTTCTTATGTGAAGGTTTTTATATCTCTAATGGGCCACAATACCGTGTGCCCATACAGCAGACACCATGGGACCAGAACTGTTCTATCCAGGATTTTTTAGTCATGTGTTGTAGTGTCTGGTGTCTTAAGGGTTGGAAATTGTAGGATAATTTTAAAATCTTACACAAACCTAAAGCCCCTGTTTACTACTATTTTATTATAATTTTCTTTTTTCACAAACACAGTGAAAAATTAAATAATGTAATCTTTTTTTCTTAGCAAAAAATAGTTTCTAATTAGTTTTTTGATATGAAATTGATAACATATATCTTTAACAAGTATTACGCACATACAAAGAAAACAAGACAAAATAGACCTTAACTTATGTGCAATGAAGTCGAACGGCACTGGAAGTAGTGCTGAATACATTCACTGAATTATTCAAATATTTATTGGAAAAGCCTTTAAGCACCCAGGTGTGTGTTTGATGCACTTTTGTACACCTATTTCTAAGCAGATCTTCAGGTAGTGAACATCTCTGACTGAGACAAAGATTAATTTCCATCTTTGAAAACAAGCGAGAATTTACTTGGCTTTTTGATTTTGAGGTCTTTGTCTTGCTGTTGAATAAATTGTTTATCTGTGAAATCTTATGAAAAATGACTCAGCCAATCTATTACACCTATAAAAAGCTAAAACACCGTCGTTTTTCAATTTCCTGCTGTTACTGTCGATATGATGTTTATGTGACATGGCATGAGTGTGTCTGTGTGTCTGTCTCACACTTTTACTGGAAACAAAATCTGACCTTCACATTGATTTGTAGGTTTCTCCTCTCCGCCTTTTCCTCCTCTATCCACCACTCATCCTCACTTCCCATCTGTCTCTCATTTGTGCTTCGCTACACTGATACACGTTTTGTCAAGACAGGCTGAGCCCCTTTCAACTCACTGCTGGTCTATTTACTTTTCACACTCTGCCAACCATATTCTCCCACTAACTTTCAAATACTCAGTGAAAAAACATACCAAAATGCTTTCATCAACCTCCCCCTACTTTGCTTTATTTTAGGTGCTCCTTCACTTTATTTCTCATTTTCTTCCAGTTATTATCCAATTTTACAGCTTCTTGACTCATTTTGTATGTGCTATATTTATACTCAGAGCATTCAGATAATTGACTTAGATGGAATACAAAATCAGGACCTATTTAAATACTTTGACAGTGAATACACAGCAGGTGTACAAAATGTCATAAGCTAAGTACATGTGTGATGTTTCAATAACTTGAGAGTGACAGCTGTTGCAGACAAACATAAAGAACAGGCAGGATGAAACAATCATGAAATGAAGGGAAGGGCTGATGATGTGTAGTCATACTCGGCTTTTAGGTTTCAGGTACTCAGTTTTGAGTGAAATTTGTAGTTAACACTTTTTTACATTTTCATAACGGTGTCAACAAGCCAAAAACCTTATACTCTGAGTTTTGTAATAATATACAAATGAAGATCCAGAATGATACCTCATCATTGTTTATAGAAGGAAGACATTATTTCCCATAACAGTTGGCACCAGGCAGTAAACCCGAGCGGACAGGGGAAGTTTTTTATTTATTTTCTTTTCTCTCCAGCATCCTAGTTGTGGACTGGTAGAGAGTCACCATCGAGAAATACCTAAATTGGCTGCCATCTAAGGAGAATCCCAATTCTTGGATGAGACTCAGTCTGACAATGTGCTGGACCCTCAGGAGATGGACCTTTGAGGTTGTTTATTTTTTCCTGCTTACCGTTTTTTTTTCCTCTGCCAGAGGTGTGTGAGAGAGCTGCAGCTGATGTGGGACAGAGAACGTAGACAATACCTTCTTTTTGAATGAAACTTAACCTTGAATAGAAGAAAGACCACAGAGAAAAATTGAGGAGAAAACATCTCCCTACTTCCTGCATTACTCCTCCAAGGCAGATAGTAGAGTGCCACAGAATTAATTTCACCTCAAACTGATAGTGTCCACTGTCCAGAAAGTGGTTGGAAAGAGCCAGACTATCCTCCTCCTATCTGTGTACCATGACAGGAAGTGGACAACAAGCTCCGAGCAATCGCCGTGAGCCATGACCGGTGACCAGCAGATGTGCCTTGTCAAAGACGGTGAAATTTTAAAGAAGCAGTCATAGATAACAGATTTTAAAGATGGTGATGGAGGACTGAGCATTAAGTAAACAACCAAACACGTTTGCACCACCACAATGCAAGGAAGTACTTGCTTGCAAAAACATACTTAAGTTAAAATTAAGGCTGTTCTTTAACCATCTTGAATAAATATATGGCTCTGGGTCTCTTTGGGAAGCAACGCTCTAAAGATTCTAACAGAACTGTGATGATACTGTATGTCTTAGTGCTGTTGTTACCAAGCAATCTGAATTTTAGTCATATTTTATGTCTGCTTATTTATTTTCTAAGAATACATGCTCTAAAAGTGGCTTTAGAATAAACTGTTGACTTAAAAGACACTGTGGGTCTAAAGCCTGAATTATTATTTTTATCCATGCCAAATTTGACAGCAATAACCCCCCAAAAAAGAGCATTCTGAACATATTTTCTGACTAAAAGTCAAAGTTGCCAAAAAGTGTGCCATATGCGCCATCTCCTGGGTAAATATGTTCATCTTTACTGCATGAAAAACATAATCAGAATCATTACTGCGTTTTCTCAAATAAGCTCCCTTGTTTCCTCAGTGTTGTATTTTCAATTCAAATCAAACTTTATTCATAAAGCGCTTTTCATGCAAGAAATGTATTTCAAAGTGCCTTACAGATTAAAATAACTTCACATTACCACATTCCCATCCCTCCCCGCGTATTAAAAACATGATCCCTGTTATACCCATTTGCCACCAACCCAACTCTCATGCACACACTCTGTAAAAAGGAATCATAAATAGGACATTGGGCTGAGTATAGTTGGGCCAGTCTAAGGAAACAGCATCAAAGAAGCCATAATATTAACCAGCAAAACACGATAAAATACTGATAAAATTTAATTAAGTAAAATACAGTGCTCAGCATAAATGAGTACACCCAACTGCATTTGTCAGAAAACCTTTAGTTTCTTTTTAGAATCACTTTTTTTTATGAGATAGTATACTACAAAATACTTCCACATATTTGGACCATTAATTGCAAACAAGATTTTTTAATAGATTTTAATAGATTTTCCTAACAAATTCATTCAAGCCCATGTTGCAAAAATGAGTACACCCCAATTATGGTCTTAGGAGAAAAGCCACACTTAAGACTACAACATTCTAATTAACAGGCATTCAACCACAGGAGAGTCTAATAATTCATTTAAGAGGTGTCCAGCAGACAGGTGACAATAAAAGGGCATTACTTTACAAAGAAAAGCCCTTCCTATTTCATGCTGTCAGCAATGGCTCCCCATGGAAGAGAAATCTGAGAAAGGAAATAATTTCTGTACACAAAAACGGGGAGGGATACAAGAACATCAGCAACACTTTACATATCATTCAAAATACTGTAGCAAAAGTGATCCATAAATTTAGAAATAAATTTAAAGAAAGATGGAACTCCAACCATCTTAAAGAAACGTCCAGGCCGTCCACGGAAGTTAACATCTCGTCAGCAGTGTCTTCTGATGAGAAGGGTTAAGGAAAATCGGCATGCAATTTTGCTGCAGTTAGCTAAAGCAGTAGAAAGCCAAACTAGAGTGACCATTTCCCATGACACCATACAATGCACACTGCAGAGGAATAGCGTGGATGGGTATTGTCCATGATCGAAGCATCTCATAAAGTCCATGCACAAAAAAGCGTGCGTGGAATTTGCCAGGGCCCATGTTGAAAAAGATGAAGACTACTGGGACTCTATACTCTGGAGTGATGAGACCAAGATTACTGTTTTTGGAACTAATGGTTTAAAAACTGTATGGCATCATTAAGGTGAGGATTTAAAAGAAAAATGTATGGTGCCTACAGTGAAACATGGTGGTGGCAGTGTCATTATGTGGGGCTGCATGAGACCTGCTGGTGTTGGAGCTGCATTTCATTGATGGTATCATGAACTCAACAATGTACTGCTCTATACTGAAGGACAAGATGCTGCCATCACTTTTCCAACTCGACAATGATCCAAAAACACACATCTAAAGCTACTGTTGCATTTCTGAAGCAGAACAGGGTGAAGGTGATTGATTGGCCAAGTTTGTCTCTGGATATGAACCCAATTGAACACCTGTGGGGAATTCTGGGGCAACAAGTTGAGAATCCCTCTCTATCCAGCATCCAGTCTCTAAAATAGGTTATTCTTGAAGAATGGAAAAAGGTAGACGTTGCAATATGTCACCAACTTGTTCATTTCATGCTTAGAAGACTTGGTGATGTCCTTAAAAATCATGGTGCTAATACAAAATACTAGATGTAGTTTCTGTTGCGGGGTGTATTCATTTTTGCTTCAGTAAATTTGAGTAAAGCAGAAGATTGTGTGAGATTATTAACCTTAGTTTCATGTTATGGAGTTAAATAAGTGTTCAATAAAACTCGGCCTTGTGAACAGTTTGGAAACTGTTCTTTTGTTCATTGAGCTACTGATTAAATTTTTACTTTTTAAAGGGGGTGTAATCATTCATACTGATCACTGTATGCAAAGCGAAACAACACAATAATAAATAATAATCAGTTAAGCTAAGCTAAAAAGGTGAGTCTTGAGCCTACTCTTAAAAATATGAACGTTCTCTGCAGCTCCAACGTCCTACAGCAGACTCTTCCAGAGATGAGAGCCATAATGCTGGAAGGATGCTTCACCATGAGTGTGTGTCCTAACCTTATCGATGATAAGGAGACGGCTAACGGCTGGCGCAGAGACTGGGAGGGTTCATATGGTAAAAGCCGTTTAGAAAGATAAGAAGGCCGAAGAGCATTATGACACCTAAAAACCAATAAAATAACCTTAAAGTCCCACTCCGATCATCTTTTGAGCTATTTTAAAATTAAATTATTATCATGCTTTTTTAAGCCAAAGTCACGATACCGATTTGTAGGACCTAGATTCTGCGAACAGCAGTAGCTCATTGGAAATTCACCTCTGTGTTGTGGGGAGAGCCATTGGTGTGGAGGAGCGCACAACACCCCGCCCTGTCTTTGCAGAGGGTTCTCTGTTTACAATACATATCGGAGCTATCCAGTCAGATGCCAGCAAGGACGAGGAACATGTAGACTTACATAGATCTAGTCGTGTACTAGTGGATCCATCAGAATGGTATTGCGACATCTTTGGAAACATAGCCAAAGGACATGATGTGGACTAAAACTTTCAGAGGCTTACTATCATTGATCAGTACCTATTTTAAGGGCTTTTAATTGTGTTGGGCAAACCACTTTATTGGAGGACTTTAATAAGACCCTTATAGATGTAAAAATAGAGTTTTTATCCAATATGGATTGGTTTATCCTGTTCTTTGGACAACGATAGAGTAAGTTGCACAGTGCTCGCAATGTTTACAGTTATCATTTTATCTGTGGTTGCTATACCGTACAGATCAAAAGTTTGGACACACCTTCTCATTCAATGGGTTTCCTTTCTTTTCATGACTACATTTTAGATTCTCAATTAAGGGCATCAAAAATATGACATGCTGGGGCCTCCCACCCCTGGTGGATCGTGCTGAACGGGAGTGCCTATTGGAGTCAGCAGGGGAGCTTGCTCCCAAGAGATGGCATTGTGTCACCCCAGTCATTTCCTCCCCATCCCCAGATGCCTCTGTCCACCTTCCCCTTCAGAATAAAAAGGAATTACTGTGGTTTTGGTGCCTGATTTGGGGAAATGAGACATTACCAAATAACCTGAAAGGGACTAAAAGATAATTTTTCATATGTAATTGTTAGGGTAAAAAATGGTGGTTTAACCTAGAAAGAATCACACACAGGGGTCGGAGAGAAATTGAAGTTAAATGAGCTCTGCAGTAGGAGATAGAATAAAGTTCTGCAGTGGGAGACCAGGAAGATACAGTGGTTGACCGTGTGTCTGTTCTCCTCTCAGCTTCTCAGACAGTCTCCCAACTCTGTCTCCTGATCACACAGCTCTGTCTCCTGGTCTCAAAAGGCCCTACCACTGCAGTCTCTCTTTATTTGGTCAAACTTCATTAGCATTTTAAAAGAACAGGGTGTATACAAAGCAACATATGGTTGAAACCAAATGACATTTAAAAAGTACATTTTGAACTATGTGATAAAGGAAAGACATCCTAAGAAAATAATAATACAACACTATTATTTTTCGCTAACATTTCCCCCCTGAAATGTGGTTTTTAAATGTGATCACGAACAACAAAAAGTTGTAAAATAGGTAACAACTCCAATAATGTAAAAAATATAAGAATCATAAAAACCGGACAACAAAAGGTTGTAAAATAAGTAACATCCGAAATTCAAAAATTTAATAAGACACACAACAAAGAAATTGCAAAAGTAAGTACCAATTTCAAAAAGATTTTAATGGAGGCTTCACCTAGACATCATCATCGCTACCTGAACAGTAGTTTAGATAAATTAAGTCATAAAAAGGCTTTTACACATCTTAATTACACCACATCTTCTTCTTCATTTCTGTCTTCATCTTCAAGCCTCTGATTAAGAAGAGAGTATTGGAACATTGGGTTAGTTATCATCTTATTCATCATTTGTCTTATACATGGGAGAACACAACTAACAAAAATGCAGAAAAGTGCCAAAATTACAATGAATGGCATAGCTGTTTTTAAAAGAACCTGATACCACCTGTCAGTTCTCAGCAAGCGCATGAAATCGCACTGTCCATTACTGCTTTCCTGTGATTTTAAAAGGTCAGTTAATCCCTGCACCCGGGCATGAATGAGAGTCCAATTATCATGTGTAGGGATGTAATTGCAACAGTTTTCACAGATTACAGTACAAAGTCCACCTTCAGATGCAAATAGAGTGTCCAGCGCTACCTGATGTTGCATAAGCATGGTTCTCATCGCCAGTTTTTTAGGGTCGTTGGCCAGCAGGTTGGACATCTCGGCAAGGATGTATATGATGTTTTCCAAAGTCCACCAAACCTCATTCATCCTTTTCATGAGGCTTGATACTCCAGCCATGGGGAACAATGTATGGAAAATCCCTTTAGCATCATTGTAGAGTGGTTTTCGTCCACGTTTGTCAGAGAATGGGTTGTACACCTGTGGAGGTTTGAATTCCCGTCTCTTCAGCTCTGTAGGTTTAGAAGGTGCTCTGTCCTCTGTTATGATGTATGAGAAGGGCTGCAGTCGAGCCAAACTGCATGTGCCACACCAATCCTTAGGTAGGTAGAGGTAGAAGGTGTGACCACACTTCCAGATGTATCCGTCAGGCGTTCCTGTGCCAAATTGGGAGGGAACCTCTAGGAGATGGGTTCCTCTTTTGACAGTTGTTTTGAATCCACTTATTTTGCCTTGGAGTCGAGTGGTGTTGAGGGTTGCGTATCTTGGCATGGATGTGTTTCCAACCGTCATCCAGTGGTTTATATGCATCGTTTTCGTGTGGGATCTTGACAAGGGTAGCGTGTCCTCACAAGTGGAATCTCCTAAAAATGTATGCTTGCTGTATGAGGGACTGAAAAACAGAAAATATATTTTCCAGTAAGGCGTAGTAAGTTGATGTTTTTGGCAACTGAAGCATTCGTTTTCTTGGAAAAGTCACTAGGCTGGGACCATGTCCTGTTGTGCTCAGCAGTGCAGCAGTGAGGTAAGGTTGAACAGTACGTTCCAACAGTTGTTATAGTTAATTTGTATAGCAGGCATATGGTATTATTTAAGGTGGTTGGGACAGTAGTCATCGATGACACTGCTTCTGAGTGATGGGGGATCCAGGAGCAGACATTACAACTAGCATTAAAACCTAAACGTTTAGCAGTTAAGTTAACCACCTGATACCAGGTTTTCTTGAAGGCATGGTGGGTGTCAATTACAAATCTTTTGTCACGTTATGGGGTGGTGTCTGAACTCATCAGAAGCCATAATTTAATAATCTTCATGGTGGTGGCAGAGAAAAACAACTGGATGAATAGCCTCCCTTTTCAGAGAGTTTGACCACTAGGTGACAGGAATACTTTTCTGCTGAGTTTGAGACCAGGGGCTGTATTAGACACCCCACCCTTTGAAGTCAGACTTCCTCCTGTCACACGTCTATTGATCCAGTTGTCTCTTCAACTTGCAATGGGTAAGGTGAATCCAGGAAGGTCTCTCAGCAATCTTCACGGCAGTGGGAGTGGCCGGCAAAACTTGAAAGGGTCCATCCCCCTTTGGGCTGGTCCAGTTTTTACTTTTAATAACTTTTATGAAGATCCAATCTCCAGGCTTTATGGGCTTCTCAGGGTTCTGTAACACAGAAGGAGAGATAGGCAGACTGTGTGTACTTTGTTCTTCTTTAGCTAAAATGGTTCTTTTCATGTAGTCAGCTAAAGTGAGTTCTTCATCTGCTTTTTGTAAATCTGGTTCTAACAGGGGTAGTCAGGCTTTCCATAAATGATTTCAAAAGGAGTCAGGCCTTGGTTTGTTGGAGTTATTTTCATGTATAGTTTAACTAAATCTAGGCATTCTGGCCATGGTCTTTTAGTTTCTTCCATACCTTTCCTAAGTCTGCTTTTGATTGTTCCGTTGTTTCGTTCAACTAATCCGGCGCTTTGAGGATGATAGGCACAGTTATTTTTTAATTTGATGTCTAAATAAGCAGCCATGTTTTAGATCAGTTCATTCAAAAAATGTGGGCCATTATCTGAGTAGATTGTCTGTGGTATGCCATGATTAGCGATGATTGTTTTGCATAGAGCTATTGCTACTGTTAAGGCATCATTTTTAGCAGTTGGAATAATTTCTACCCACTTGCAAAATGCATCAATCAGAATCAGAATCAGCTTTAATGGCCAAGTATGACACATACAAGGAATTTGACTCCGGCAACTTTTCTCTCCAGTACAGAACTTAAATAAGTGAAATTAAAAAACGGAAAAAAAAAATAAATTACATTAAAATAAAAAATAAAGGATAATATATACACCAAACCAGGGTTATTGTACAGTCAGTATATACAGTAAGTATATACAGCAGTGCAGAGTTTTAGTTTATTGTTCATGTGAGTGGACTCACACTCTGTGACTATTCAGAGTTCATCAGAGCGACAGCCTGGGGAAAGAAACTGTTCTTGTGTCGGGTGGTTTTGACGTACAGCGCTCTGTAACGCCGGCCTGAGAGGAGGAGCCTAAACAGATTGTAGCCAGGGTGTGAAGGGTCAGTGGTGATTTTTCTGGCCCGCTTCCTGACCCTGGCCCGGAAAAGGTCCTCAATGGAGGGAAGATCAGTACCTATGATCCTCTCTGAGGACCTGACTGTTCTCTGCAGTCTGTCCCTGTCTTGCCTGGTGGCGGATCCGAACCAGACAGAGATGGATGAGGTCAGGACAGACTGGACTATTGCTGTGTAGAATATGGTCAGCAGTTCCTGAGGCAGGTTGAACTTTCTGAGCTGACGCAGAAAGTACAGCCTTTGCTGGGCCTTCTTCCTTATAGAGTCAATGTGGGAGGTCCACTTCAGGTCCCGTGTGATGGTGGATCCTAGGAACCTGAAAGACTCTACTGTGGGGACTGGCCTGTTGGTGATTATGAGAGGAGATGTTGCAGGGGGTCTCTTCCTGAAGTCGACTGTCATCTCCACAGTTTTGAGCGGGTTTAGCTCCAGGTGGTTCTGACTGCACCAGAGGACCAGCTGTTCCACCTCCCTTCTGTATGCAGACTCGTCGCCGTCACGGATGAGTCCAATGACGGTGGTGTCATCTGCAAACTTCAGGAGTTTCACAGAAGGGTCTCTTGACGTGCAATCAGTGGTGTAAAGGGAGAAAAGCAGTGGGGAGAGAACACATCCCTGGGGGGCGCCGATGCTGAGGGACCGGGTGCTGGATATGAAGTTACCCAGTTTCACCTGCTGCCTCCTGTCAGTCAGGAAACTGGTAATCCACTGACAGGTGGAGGGAGGCACGGTGAGCTGGGACAGTTTTTGGTGGAGGAGCTCTGGGACGATGGTGTTAAATGCAGAGCTGAAGTCCACAAACAGGACCCGAGCGTAGGTACCTGCAGAGTCTAGGTGTTGCAGGATGTAGTGGAGAGCCATGTTGACTGCATCATCCACTGACCTGTTTGCTCTATAGGCGAACTGCAGGGGATCTAGCAGGGGATCCGTGATTTCCTTCAGGTGGGACAGCACCAGTCGCTCAAAGGATTTCATGACCACAGATGTCAGGGCAACTGGTCTGTAGTCATTTAATCCTGTGACAGGGGACTTCTTGGGAACCGGGATGATGGTGGAGCGTTTGAGGCAGGAGGGGACCTCACACAGCTCCAGGGAGTTATTGAAGATCTGAGTGAAGATGGGAGCCAGCTGGTCAGCACAGACTTTCAGACAGGACGGAGACACTCCATCAGGACCTGATGCCTTCTTAATCCTCTGTCTCTGAAATAGTTGGCGCACATCCTGTTCACAGATCGTCAGCGCAGGCAGGGGGTCAGGTATGGGGATGGTTTGGGGTGATGCTAGGCCTTTTGTGATGGAGATGGTGGGGGAGGTGGAAGGTGTGAAAGTTGTTTCAAACCTGGAGAAAAAGTCATTGAGGTCCTCAGCCAGGCGGGGGCTCCCCACAGGGTGGGGGGATGGTCTCCTGTAGTTCAATTCAATTCAGTTTATTTATATAGCGCCATTTCACAACAGATGTCATCTCAAGGCACTTCACAAAAAGAGTTATTACAATACAATGTTTAGTGTAGAAATTACAGAACCACAGAAGATTGCGTCGTGGAATTCTCAGCAATCCCTCATACTGAGCAAGCATGCAGCGACAGTGGGAAGGAAAAACTCCCTTTTAACAGGAAGAAACCTCCGGCAGAACCAGGCTCAGCACAAGCGGTTATCTGCCGCGACCGTCTGTGGCTTGGAGAATACATAACAGAGACACAGAAAGAGCAATAGAACTGATGCAGAAGTTTGTTGCAGGACGTGGAGAATTTTCCGTCACTGCAATGCCATCTTAGTCAGGGTCGTCAAGCAGGGCTAATCCGGAGCACCTACTATAATAGAAAACAGGTTAGTGCTTGAATTGACAGCACATCATGCAGTTGGGGAGAAGTAGGAGAGAAAGTAGGAACAGACCCTAATAATGTCCTCCAACAGCCTAGCCTAAAGCAGCATAGCTACTAACATTAACCTGTCTCCTAGCTACTAGGAGACCTGGCTACCAACACTCTGTCTGAGTCCTCCTGATCGAGGCTCAGCCCGTGGACGGTGTAGGGCCGGTAACGGCCCCCGTCATGCCGGGGTCTTCTCGGAGTCGGGTTGTTTGAGAATGCAGCCCAAAGTGGGTGGTAAACTCCATCTAAGGCTAAATACCGGCACGAGACCGATAGTCGACAACTATCTTAAGGAAAAATAGACAGAACTATCTTAAGGAAAAAAATAGACAGAACTGAGAGGGACAGAGTTGAAGAGGGCGAGAAACGTTTAAGAGATAAACGGGTGGGGTCCGCACAGTCTGCCCGGGGGGATTCAAACCCGGCAGGGTAATGTGGCAGCCGCACTGTGCGGGAGGATCCCCTTGAGGGGACCTCTCTCCGGCGCTAGCTGGCCCCCATGGGGCGCATTTCTTCCGCGGCGGTAAGCCGCGACGACCGGCTCCGGATCTTTAACCTGGCTTACATTAATCTATCTCTCTACCTAGCTACTCTACCTCTTCCTATCTCTTCCTAACTTTTGACACTCTGCCTGACCTACTAACATTAACCTGTCCTCTTCCTATCTACCTGTCTGACCTGACTCTAACTACTATAAACATATCTCTAACTGTAAGCTTTGTCAAAGAGGAAAGTTTTTAGCCTAGTTTTAAAGATAGACAAATTGTCTGCTTTCACGAACCAACCCTGGGAGCCGGTTCCATAGGAGGGGAGCCTGATAGCTGAAAGATCTGCCACCCATTCTACTTTTAGAAATCATAGGAAACTACCAGTAAACCTGCAGTCTGAGAGCGAAGGTTTCTGTTAGGAACATATGGAACAATCAGGTCTCTTATGTATGATGGAGCTAGATTATTAAGGGCTTTTATATGTCAGAAGGAGGATCTTGAATTCTATTCTAGATTTTACTGGGGAGCCAGTGAAGAGAAGCTAAAACAGGGGGAAATGTGATCTCTTCTTTTAATATTCATCAGAATCCCTAGCAGCAGCATTTTTGAACTAACTGAAGACTTTTAATTGTATTCTGTGGACTACCTGATAATAGTTACAGTAATCCAGCCTTGAAGTAACAAAGGGCATGGACTAGTTTTTTCAGCATCACTCCTGGACAGGATGGTTCTAATTTTTGTAATATTCCTAAGGTGAAAAAAGGAAATCACTACAGACTTCTTTAATGTGAGATCTAAATGACATATCTTGGTCAAAAAATGACACCGAGGTTTTTTGCGTTATATTACTGGAGGCTAATTTAATGCCGTCCAAGGTGAAGGGGCTGACTAAGTAGTTTCTTTTTCAGAGCTTCTGGTCCAAAGACGACAACTTCTGTTTTATCAGAATTTAGAAGCAAGAAGTTTAGAGTCATCCAAGTTTTTTATGTCTTCCAGACTATGCCCTGTAGTCTACCTAACTGATTGGGATTCATCAGGATTTATGGATAGATGTAGCTGTGTATCATCTGCGTAACTAATGGATATTTTTATCCCATGCTGCTCTAATTATTATTTACCAATAGGAAGCATATATATAGTAAAGAGAATCGGCCCAAGCACTGAACCCTGTGGTACTCCGCAAGTAACTATTGAGGTTGAGGAAGATCTATTGTTTACCTGAACAAACTGAAATCTGTTAGACAAATAAGATTTTAAACCAACCTAGTGCGCTGTTCCTATTATACCGACACTTTGAAGCCCTTTCTATGAGAATATTGTGATCAACAGTGTCAAAGGCAGCACTGAGATCTAACAGGACCAGAATGGTCACCAGTCCATTGTCTGAGGCTATGAGAAATATCATTAGTAACCCTTCTCCAGAGCTGTTTCAGTGCTATGATGAGATCTAAAAAGCCTGAAACTGAAACGGTCTCAAACAGCTCATTATTGTTTAAATGCTCACATATCTGGTGTGCAACTTTTTTTCTCAAGAATTTTAGATAAGAAAGGAAGATTAGATATCGGTCTATAGTTAATTAAGTCGTTTTTGATCAAGAGAGGGTTTCTTAAGTAGGAGGTTTTAATTACAGCAATCTTAAAACTCCTGTGGTACATAATCCCATTGACTAAGGATAGATTCATTATATTTAAAATTGGAGCAACAGCGATCAGAGGGAATACTTCTTTTAAGAGTTTAGTTGGGATTGGGTCTAAAAACGCAAGTTGAAGGTTTAGATGAAGCTAATAATTTTAGTACATCACAAAAGTTCGGCTGCATTAAACAGCAGTTTAAGCATATATTAGGTTCCAACCATTTTTGAGGGCTGCCTCATTAACTAAGGAGGAAGCAAGCATATTGGGAAGGTTCCCAATTATCTTATTCTTTATGGAGTCTATTTTATTTATAAAAGAATTGCATGAAGTCGTCACTGCTTAGAGCTTGGGGAATGGTTGGCTACGATAGATCTATGATCCTAGTGTGAGTTTGGCAACTGTATTAAAAAGAAACCTAGGATTATTTTTATTCTCCTCGATTAAAGATGAATAATATGCTGTTCTAGCTGTGTGAAGGCTCTTTTTTATATAGCAATAAAACTATTTTTTTCCATATTAAAAAAGGAATCATGTAAATGCGTGGAGCGCCATTTTCTCTCTAGTTTTCTAACATTCTGCTTTAGGGTACGTAGCTCTAAATTAAACCAGGGAGTTAATCTTCTATGGCTAGCCACCTTCCCTTTTCAAGGGGGGCAACTTTGTACTATTGCCCGACGCAGGGAGGAATTAAACGCTATGAACTAATAATGTCAAGTTGTGTGAGGGGTCACGAGTTAAATCACTGTTTTCTGTTCTGCATTTTATAAACTGAGGAAATTAAAGTTGGAAGAGCTTCTTTAAAATTTGCTACAGCGTTGTCTGATAAACGTTCTGGTATAATGAAGTTTTCTTTCAGGTTTGATATGATCCCATTAGAGTAAGTTTAAAAGTGATAAGGAAATGATCAGACAGGATAGGGTTATGTGGAAAGACTGTTATTTCTTCACAGTTAATGCCATAAGATCTAAAGTGTGGTGACAAGAATGTGTTGGTCCCTGCACATTTTGAGTAAAGCCTATTGAGTCTAGGATAGTCTTAAAAGCTGTATTTTAGACTATCACTTTCATTATATCAACATGAATATTGAAGTCTCCGACTATAATGACTTTATCAGTGTTTTAAAAACTAAGTCAGATAGAAAATCTGAAAATCTGATCTAAAAATATGAGAATAAGGGTCCTGGTGGACGATATAAGACCACAAACAAAAGTGGCTTTACTGCTTTGTTATGTGTATGAGGAAAGCTAGAAAAACTAGATGCTCAAAGGGAACTGTAACTATTATTTTTTTTGGAGATTAATTACTAAAATCGGAATGAAAAGATAGTTGCTACTTCCACCTCCTCGACCAGTACTTCGAGGGACACATAAAGTTTAAGTAGCTAGGGGGAGTTGACTCATTTATTGTGACATGGTCCTTCTTCCTGCAACCATGTCTCTGCAAGACAAAACAAATCAATATTATTTTCACAAATTAAGTCATTTACTAAGAGTGGTTTTTGAGGGGAGAGATCTTATGTTTTAGTTAAACCACATTTAAATTGATGTTGTTTTTATGTTCAGTCCGAGTTTTTATTTATCTTTATGAGATTTTTTATTACTTTGCTCTAGTAGCATTATACTTTTAATTCATTAGTTTTTGGGTAGTGTGACGGGAAACTATCTCTATAGGGTAGTGGGTGGGTGGCAGTCCCTGTTCCTTGACCTGGGTTCCCCTGATCTGGTACTCTGGTTTCCCTGAGCTCGACTCTGGGTTCCCTGAGCTGGACTCTGGGTTGTCACGGCTTTGGTGGAAACTAGAGATAACACCTATCAAATGTTCCTGGAAAGAAGCGAAGCTCCCGTCCTCGGTGGGATGGATGCCGTCTCTACCGTAACAGTCCAGGTTTTCCCCAGAAGGCCCCCCCCAGTTACTCAATGTAGCCCACATCGTTTTCTGGACACCACCTTGACAACCAAAGGTGGAACGAAAGCATACGGCTGTACATGTCATCGCTAGTACGATCAGGCAGGGGACCAGAAAAAAATTACAGAGTCATGACATCTTTTTGGCAGCACCTACACACCGAAGCTACGCTAATTTTAGTGACCCTCCGACTGCCGTCGCCAGGTGTCGTTGCCACCGCAGCATGGATAACGATCCTGCTTATACCGCCGTTTGTCCTTGGCCAAAAGCTTCAGATGGGACCTAATGTCCGCAGCCCTGGCCCCTGGAAGGCATTTTGTACGGTGGTTTTTCGTGTCTCTGGAGACCACATTCCTAACTATGGAGCTGCCAATTCACACAAGAATCGGCCTCTCCTGCTCGGCGGGTGCGTCACTGAGCGGGGCGAACCTATTGTTTCAGAGAAAAGGGGGCTGGAGGTTGGCCGCGCGACTGGGGGTCTGGCGCTAGTCTTCCTACGAACAGTCATCCCAGCTCAGCCTGAGGTTCACGGCTGCACGGGAGCTGTTGATGGACGGCTAGGTCCCTGTCCTAGTTGACTACCGCGCTAGCTACTGCTGGGCCTGGCTGTTCTACAGCGCGGAGCCGGGCCTCTAGCTCAGAAACCCTCGCCTCCAAAGCTACAAAAAATGCTGCACTATAATACACCTACCAACTTCACTAAATGAGGCGGAGGAGTAACTAAACATCTGACAGAGAGAGCAGGAAAAGAGGAGGAGGAGGTGTAGAGAGAGATGGAGGGACAAGAGAGAAAGCTGCCGAAGCCATGCTAGCCGTGAAGCTAAGCTAACCAAGCGGTACCTTACCTTACCTAAGAACAAAGTAATTAACCCAGTAAAACGCTTAAAGAGTCCCAAACCGTGAAGAAAATTAACGTTTTAATGTGTTTGTGTGTTAAAGCAACTCAGAAAAAACTTATTGACAGAGAAAGTTAGATCAGTTCAAGAGAGAGAGAAACACCGACTTGCTACAAACGAGTTAGTCACAAAACAGGAAATGACGCGACACGTCTTACCAACGCGATACGTCTCCACACCAGACCAACAAGCGTCTGAATGAAAATCAAATGAAAACACCCACGCAGGCTGTAAGACTCTCAATGACCCTTTAAAGAGGTTAAACAAAAAAACTAATCAGTGGTAATCAACCATAACAATCAATTCCATTCGAAACCTATCGAAAAATAAAAACTCAAAATCTGTAACAACTCTAACTTCAATAATTTATCATAACACATAAATCACAAAAACTACAATCTAAATATTGTAATCTACAGTCTGTAATCCCCCCTTTTCGTTCTTATACAAAAACAATAATGAAAATTAAAAAAATAAGTTTTAATCCTTCTGAATAATGAAATAAAATAAAAAAACAAAAAAACCCACTGCAAATGAACTTGATTTGCATAAATTAAATGGAATAATTAATGAATAAAAACAACACAGAAAAAATCAAAAACAAAAAAAAAATGGAAGAAAAATTTAACAAATTCAAGAACAATGAAACAAACTAAGGACAAAAAATAAAAATCAAATGAAAAATCAAATCAAACCCCTCTTTTCTGTCACTGTCATCCCTGGAATTAGACTGCTAAACTCCCATGGAAAAACACAAGGTATTAGTCACAGGGAAAAACATCAGAAAACCTAATTCACAAGGTGATTTAAAGGTCATCGTCAGACATCTGTAAACTAATTACTAGGGCTGTCATTTTAACGCGTTAATTAGATCAATTAATTAGAGCGTAAAATAACGCGTTATAAATTTTAACGCACGATTAATTATACAATTCGAACCTTTCAGAGTTGGCCACTTTGACCCCCGTACATGCGACTGGTTACGTCACTTCATGCGCCGTTAGTAGAGGCTAGTCCATACAACAAACAGAGCGGGCTGAGGTGAGCACAGAGAAATGGAGAAGAGTGCAGGTGATGCGAGCCAATCTTTGCTGGGGCCATTGAACGGCAAGTTTATTTACAAGAAGAACGCAGATGGGACAGTCAACAAAAACACGGTTATTTGTAGCTTATGTAGAAAAGAATTTGCTTTTCATCGAAGCTGCTCTAGCCTGACTTATCATTTTAACGCTAAACATGTTCGGGCAGGTTCCAGCGCTAATGTTGCGACTGCTAGTACTTCCAGCGCTCTTCGCCAACCCAAGCTTACAGACTATGGTAAACGACTAAGCAAAGGCACCACAGATAAACTGACAAACTCGATCGCTAAGTGGATAGCAGGTGATTGCAGGCCAATTTCAATCGTGGAAGATGAGGGGCTAAATGAGGCGTTTCAGATAGCGTCGTCGGATGCAACATTCAGGTTACCTTCGAGAGGTACGGTAATGAAAAAAATCCATCAGTTGTATAGTGATGAAAGGAAAGCAAAAGAAGAACTGTTGGCAGGTTCAAGCAACCATGTGTCCTGGACATCGGTGAGCAACCATAATTATTTGGGGGTCACAGCACTTATAATCGATAGTGAGTGGAAGCTTAAGTCTTTTGCATTAACTGTGTGCAAAACAACGACCCGCCATTATGCAGATGCGTGTGCCGAGCAGTTTGAAGCTGTGATAAAGGACTGGAAAATAGAAAGCAAAGTGACAACCATCGGGACCGATAGCGCAAGAACCATGGTCGCGGCAGCACGCCGGATGCCTTACGAGCATATTCCATGTGCAGCTCATATGCTGCAAAGAACCATTACAATTTGCCTTGAGGACAGCAGCTTTGACACCGCCCTGGCAAAGTGCCGCAAAATAGTCGGACACTTCAAGCACAGCCCTGCCAGCACAAAAGAACTGCACCAGCAGCAGGCAGCCCTCGGACAGGCCAGAGAGCCATTGATTCAAGACGTATCCACAAGGTGAGACTGTCCACTACTATCTATAGTTTTTTGCTCCTAAAGAAAGTGTGTGTGTGTGTCAATCAATCAATCACTTTAATTTTTGTAAAACCCAATATTGCAACAAACATTGTCTCAAAGGGGCTGAAAAAATAAAAATAACAGTAACATCCATAAAAAATATAAATAACGTAAACAACAATAAAAATACCAATAACAGCAGTAACAATGTGTGTGTGTGTGCTTTAACTATTGTACAATGTGTTTCTCAAAAGTTAAAGCCCCTTGTGGGACTAATGCAGTTTTTGTTTCATTTTTTTACAAGATGGAATTCAACCCTCTCAATGGTCTCACGGTACCTACGGAACCAGGAGGCTGTGAACACCACTTTGGCTCAACAGAAGCACAACCTGGCCACACTGACCAACCTAGAGTGTGTCAAACTACAGAAGCTGGAGGATGTTCTTGAACCCTGCAGGTATGTCCCTTTTTGTCGCTCTCTCACACATATACACACCCTTTCACACACCTGCACACCTCACCTCTCATTCTCTCTTCCCCCTGTTATACACTCAGCTCTGCCTCTGTGTCATACAACTCTCTCTCTTTCTCACTCTTGCACACAATTCTTCTCTCTCCTTTAATTTTCTCATCTGCTCCTTCCTACATCTTTCTCTATCTTCACTCACAAACCTCATATCTCACATCCTTCTCATACTCTCTACTCATTTACACACAAATACACAAACAGACCTCACCTCTCTCTGCACTTTTCATACACTCATCTCCCCCTCCCTCCCATACACCTTTTACTCACACTTTAGCTCACACATACACATGCACGCACACCCACAACACCACTAATGGATATGAGTTCATTATTGCCCTGTATTTGTTCTACTGCAGGTATGTGACGGAGCTCCTGGGAGGGGAGTCTTATGTGTCATGCTCTGTGGTGCTCCCCGCACTCTGCCATCTTAAACGTGTTATGGAGCCCACTGATGAGGATCCAGGCTACATGATGAAGTTCAAGACCACCTTTTTGAAGGACGTAGACACACGCAAGGCCAACATCAACAACAGATGGCTGAAGATGGCAACTGCCCTTGACCTGCGATTCAAGGACTTGAAGAGCATACCCAAGGATGAGAGGGACGAGGTATGTGGGTGACTGAGACGTTCAGTGTTTTGGAAGTTTAAAAAAGTGTCAAGCAAAAATTAATTTTCCATCTTTTAAGGTGTGGACCTGGCTTGGAGAGATGCTAGCAGAAGCAGGACCTGCTCCTGCTCAACCCACAGAGGACGAGCCAGCAGCCAAGAAGAGCCTGCTCCTGCTATGTTCTTCAGACTTTGACTCGGAGAAGGAGGAGCCGGGGCTGCTAGCCCGTTACAAAGCTGAGCCTTGCATTGGAATGCGTGAGTGTCCACTGGAGTGGTGGGCAGCTCACACTGGAGCCTATGGACAGCTGTCTTCTATTGCTCGCAAATACCTGGCTACTCCTGCGACCTCTGTGCCATGCGAGAGACTCTTTTCTCTTGCAGGTAACATCATACAAAAGAAGAAAGCAGCCTTACGCTCAGACAATGTAAACAAGCTTGTTTGTCTGAGCAACTGGCTCAAGGAGACTTAGATTCTGTAATTTAACCAAAGGGGGAAGGTTGATTTGAGGACCTGTAACTGTGGCCCTACTTTCTGTAGTGGGTTTCTTGGTTTAGTTTGTTATGCCCCACATCATTGTTTTTTTTATTTATCTAGAAACAATGTCATGTCCTCCTAACAAGGAATGCCTCTTGACTTCACGTTCTTGATGTTAAACATTTCAAGGTATGTTATCCTTGTTTTGCTGTTGTTTGTTTTATTGAGCACCTGGTTAAGTGCCTAGTGTTATTATTTATTTTATTAGCTTTATTTGCACTGCATTTTTGAATAATGCACCAGTTGTATAGGTTTGCTGGACATTTTTTTTAATTTTATTTATTTATAAAAAACACTGAAAGTGTAATTTAAGTTGCTTGATGAAGCTTTGTATATATTTTGGGCAAGATGCCCTTTTCAGATGTCAGCAATAAAAGAAATGTGTATTTCATATGCTCTTTTCTTATTTGATTAGTCATTCACTATACTGCAAGTGTTCTAGAATTCAAACTCTTTATTTGGGGACCGTCAGCAGATATGAGATTAAAATGCGATTAATTAGATTAATTAATTAGAAATCCTGTAATTAATTAGATTATTTTTTTTAATCGTCTGACAGCACTACTAATTACTCATATAATTTGAGGTCATCAAGCAAGTCCATTCCAATCTCATCTCCATACAGCTCTTCTCTTCCATCCCCAGCTTGCCGAATCGAGTTAGCATCAGGCCCGTAGGTGCCTGTTTTTTCTGTCAAAGATTTTGCCATCATTTGATGTGTAAACGCTCTCTCGAACACTCTAACTGCCAGACTTCTGACATAAGGAATGATACAACATCCAGACACAGAAAAATCTGCTAAGGCTGTAACTAAAGTCCCAAAGACAGAAATAGCTAAGGATCTCCATTTACCAAAAACAGAATCTAACCAACCACCCAAACCCCCCAGATCAGTATTTACCCAAGAATGTTTTGCAAGGTTGTCCTTAGGGATGTCCGATATTATGGGCCTAAAGTCATTATCGGCCGATATTGGCATTAAAATGTAATATCGGAAATTATCGGTATCGTTTTTTTATTTTTTTAATAAGATGAATTTTTCACAGCATACACATATTATATATCAAACTCTTCAGCTACTTTTTTCTCTCTCAGAATCTAAAAATATGACAGATTTGAGGTTTAGCTTTTGAGATATTATTTGTTTGAGACAACTCTCAATATATAAAAAGGTAGGTTAAGTATTGGCCCTGCTTAAATGTTTGCTGGTGTTTTATTTTTTATTCTTGTTTCAGTTGTTTCCACTTTACATCACTGCTATAAAGGTATAATGTTGTTTACATTTTGTAAAATTAGAAATTTGTCCTGAGTGGTGGGCCTTTCTCAGTATTCTCTTTTTGAGTAAGTGTTGCAGCTACTTTTGAAGACAAAATAAAAATGGCACCTTTTTCAATTGCCCAACTAAAATTCTAGTACTTATTAAATTTTCTAAATTTTTAAATCTCAAGTATGCATGATACAAGATATTTCATTGTGGTTACCTAAAAGGGGTTAAGTAGTTTTTGTTCTTTATGAGGGAGGGTCCTCACATATCGGTATCGGTTTATATTGGTATCGGAAATTATGAGTTAGGCTATATCGGTATATCGGATACCGGTAAAAAAGCCAATATCGAACATCCCTAGTTGTCCTTCATGACTCTCAGGCCCTCTAAGGCTCTGGTAACACTACCATCAGAGTCTGTGTTCCCTGGAATGTAGGTACAACATTTCCCCCCCAACATAGGACAAACTTCTCCTCTTTCTGCTTCAATCATGTCGATGGCCATCCGGTTCTCCCATGCTACAAGGGAGGTGGCGTGTAGCTGCTCAGCCACACCTTGCATAGCGTTGTGTTTGTAGTTGATGAACCTCTGCTGCTTGTAAAACAAATAGTTAATCCAATCCACATTTTTATTGATAGTGGGCCACAAAATAATGGATTCAAATCCTGCTGCAATCTGACTTCTAGCCTTAAACTCATTTGGCACTCCACGCGGCACTCCAATTGAATAAAAGTAAACATGCTCATCAAAACTACCTGGGACTGGTGTGTTTCTCCTGGACATGCAGTGCAAAAAAATCTTCACCTTTCCTCGATGGATTAACTGCAATTGAGACATCATAAGCTAACATCATATGAGCACACATACCAAGTCCCAGGGTAGAGTGGACCTCAGCTTGCCGTCACCACACACCCAGTAAACGTTTGGGCCCGCCTGTTCCTGATTTAGAATCCACCTTTTCTCTGTGTTGAGGTCTTTCTAAGTTATTTTTAACACACAAGCACACTACTACACTTATTTCCAGTTGGTGTACTTTACGTTTTTGGAACCATTTGTGTTTCATGCGGTTGTTCTCAGTATGCTAGGGTCTCGCTAGTTCGTTAGCTCAGCTTCATAACAGCTATGGCTTGCATCTCTCATTCCCCCTGTGCGGCTCCTCTCTCCTGTTCTCTGTGTCAGAAAGTTAGTTACTCCCCCGCCTCCTTTAGTGATAGTGGTGAGTGTAATAAATGTAGCATTCTCGTAGCTTTGGAGGCGAGGGTTTCAGAGTTAGAGGCCTGGCTCCTGAAGGATTTTAATCTTTATTCTATTTAAACCTTAACTCTATAAATTCCATGCGTGTTCATTTTTATTAGAGAGGAGACGAGAGTAATTTAGTTTTCTTTAGATTTTAATACAAGAAATCAAATACTGATTCACAGAGTTCCTAAAAAAAGATTAAATACTAGTTTACAGAACTTCTTAAAAAAGATTAGATATTTAGCTTACAGAGGGGTATAAATTACCCTCTCTGGGTCACCCTACCAAAGAATGATAGAGTATAAAACAGAAACATTAAGTTTTATATTTTAACACAAAGTTAAAGAAACTCCCCCCTAACATTACATATGGCACACAAAACATGAATGGTTCATTAAAACTTTAGCCAAGACCAGCCTCCTTACAACCATGCATCAGAGGATAATCACAAGACCAGTCATGAGGGAATAATGGATGTCTCACTTCACTAGTCAGAATATAGATAACAAAAAGGGACACTTTGTATAATGCTGAGAAAGACACCACATGATCTGTCATAAGTGTAACACCAGATAACAAGATTTGTCATAAGTATAGATGAAATGTTTACATACAATTGGTTCATGTTTGTACCTTAGAATCAGTATAACATTTTATCTAGACATGAGTAACACAGTCAGAATTAAAAATGCATCAGCACTAATTCAAATAAGAACTATCTATGTAATAAAATAATACCATAAAGATTCCCAATACATCATTAACACCAATTCACATAATAATTAACTTTAACTAAGACCAAAGAGAAGGCAATTAAATTACCATTACTGTGTAATTACCATTACACAGCTCTAACTCGTTTTTCTGCTGACCGTTATTTCTTACATCCTTCCATTGTCAATTGTATGATGATGCTATCTGCCTGTGCCTTCCTGCTCAATGTCCTGTTTTTCTGTGATCCAAACAAGAGCTGACCTCTGCAAAATACCTCTAAAACAATCTTAAAAGTATAATTACAAAGTATGGTAAGTAAAACACCTTAATCAAACATTAATAGATGTTTAATATACTTCACTCCGCGCTGTGAAGAATCCAGTAAATAACTGGTGCCCGTTAGCCACCGTGGAACACACAGAAGCCACCCAGCTGTGATCTCAGGCCAACTGGGGGACGGTACGTAGTAATCATAGTTCCCAGCCCAAAGGGCACTACCAATCTGTCTGCGTTTCTAACAGATTTTCCCCACTCAGTGACGCACCCACTGAGGAACAGACTCTGGTAATTGGCAGCTCCAACGTCCGAAACGTGGCTTTAGAGACACCATCGACCATAGTCAAATGTTTTCCAGGGGCCAGAACAGGCAACATAAAATCCCACCTGAAACTGCTGGCTAAGGATAACCGTAAATACAGTAAGATTGTTATTCACGCTGGCGGAAATGACACCAGGTTACGCCAATCGGAGGTCACTAAAATTAGTATTGCTTTGGTGTGTAAGTTTACTAAAAAGATGTCGGACTGTGTAATCTTTTCTGGACCCCTGCCGGATGCTGTCATTTCATCGATGGTAATCTGAGTGGTGTCCAGCAAACAACGTGGGCTACATTGATAATTGGAAAACTTTTTTGGGAAAACCTGGTCTGATCCGAGATCTGAGACGGCATCCATCCCACTTGGGATGGAGCAGCTCTTCTTTGTAGGAATCTGGATAAATTTATTGGTACTTCAAAACAGTGACAAACCAGGGTCCAGACCAGGAAGCAGAATCATAGTTTAACCCACCTCTCTGCAGCTTCTGTACTGTTACCCACTCAATACCCCATTGAGACAGTGTCTTGCCCACAGCCAAAATCAAATACACTAAAAGTTAACCTGACAAAAGCAAACTCTGAAAATCTCATTAAAATAAATACGACTCAGACCAAACAAGAAAATAGAGTAATTAGATGTGGTTTACTAAACATAAGATCCCTCTCCTCAAAGACTTTATTAGTAAATGACTTGATATGTTATAATAAAATTGATCTATTTTGCCTATCAGAAACCTGGCTGCACCAGGAGGATTTTGTAATTATAAATGAGTCAACTCCTACCAATTATCTAAATTTTCACATTCCTTGACACACTGTACAAGCTCTAGACCAAATATTAACTACAGCTGTTTTGAACATCTAATCCTTAGTTTTCCTCATCCAAACTGCAATACATTATGCAGGTTTTGTATCGTCCACCAGGCCCTTACTCTCAATTCTTGGACCAGATCTCAGATTTTTTATCTGATTTAGTTTTAAACACTGATCAGGTAATTATAGTAGGGGATTTTAATATTCACGTGGACACTGAAAGGCTGCTTAACTGCAGCCTTTAATATTATCTTAGACTCAATTGGCTTTACTCAGAAAGCGAAGGGACCCACACACTCTGGTCTGCACACTTTAGACATTGTACTAACATACGGCATTGAGTGTGATGAACTAATAGTCCTTCCACATAACCCAGTCCTATCTGACCATTTTTTGATAACCTTTGAATTTACTTTACTCAACGTTCCCAAATCTGAAAGAAAATTTCATTACAGTATAACTTTTTCAGACAATGCTGTAACAAGTTTCAAAGAATCTGTTCCATTCTTGTTTCCGTATGTGTCTCAGAATACCACAGTGGATGGCAGTAATCCCAACACTAACCCTTCAGAAATTGATGGTCTGGTTCAAAGTATTAATTCCTCACTGCGTTTGGCACTAGACAGTGTAGCCTCCTTAAAAAAGGAGGTAATCAGCCATAGGAGGCTGGCTCCCTGGTTTAGTGAAAAGCTGCATACTTTAAAGCAGAATACTAGGAAACTGGAGAGAATATGGCGCTCTACACACTTAAATGATTTCTTTCTAACTTGGAAAAATAGTCTACTACTTTATAAAAACGCCCTTCGAAAAGCTATAACAGCATATTTCTCATCATTAATAGAGGTAAATAAAAACAATCCTAGGTTTCTTTTTAGTACAGTTGCCAAACTTACACAGAATCATAGCTCTGTTGAGCCAACTATTCCCCCTTCTCTCAGTAGTGATGACTTTATGGGCTTCTTCATAAGTAAAATAAATTCTATAAAGAAAAAAAATCATTGGCACTCTCCCAAACATGACTAACTCTCCCTCAGTAACTGAGGGAGTATCAGAGAGAACTGTAGAACCATGTTTATGTCTGTACCATTTTGATTCTGTTGAACTTTCGAAATTATCACAAATATTAGTTTCATCTAAACCCTCAACTTGTTAGACCCAATACCAACCAAATTATTTAAGGAAGTGTTCCCTCTGGTTACTGGCACTATCCTAGACATGATGAATCTATCTTTAATAAATGGATATGTGCCACAGCAATTTAAGATTGCTGTAATTAGGCTTTTACTTAAGAAATCATCCCTGGGTCAAGATGAATTAGCTAACTACAGACGTATATCTAACCTTTCTTTCTTATCCAAAATTCTTGAGAAAATAGTTGCTAATCAAGTATGTGAGCATCTAGACAGCAACAAGCTGTTTGAGGAATTTCAGTCAGGTTTTAGAGCTCATCATAGCACTGAAACAGCACTGGTAAAAGTTACTAATGATATTCTAATGGCCTCAGACAATGGATTTGTGACTGTTCTGGTCTTGTTAGATCTCAGTGCTGCTTTTGACACAGTCGCTCATAATATTCTCTTAGAAAGGCTCGGACATGTAGGGATAAAGGGAACAGCACTAGGTTGGTTTAAATCATATCTGTCCAACAGATTCCAGTTTGTTCATGTCAATGATAAATCTTCACACTCAAGGGTTACTTGTGGAGTACCACAGGGTTCTGTGCTTGGACCGATTCTCTTTAATATATATATATATATATATATATATATATATATATATATATATATATATATATATATATATATATATATATGCTTCCAATTGTTAAAATAATTAGACAACATGTTATGAATTTCCACAGTTATGATGATGATACTGTCGTGGTCAATAATACCACCCCCAGTTCAGGAGTACTTAGAGTAAAACATCTTCAGTGGAGAAAAAGTCAGGCTGAGTTTCACCTCTGCAGAGAGTGGAGAAGACCTGTCCCCAGCAGGCTGAGTCCCAGGCGTTCTGGCGCCCCGATGCAGACCGGCTCGTTTTATTCATCCAACAGGGAGTGGCTCATAGCACATACACATCAATACATTTGCTGGTTATTCTCCCTACACACACATTTCAGTTACATCTTGCGAGATAACAGGTGCCTGGCGGTGCCTGACGGTGCCTGATCCTGCAGCTTCTGGTCTGAAAAACAACTCCATATATGGTACAGCACATCTCATATCAGATACTACTTCCTCTTAGGCCTTTAGCAACTTTCAGCAAGCATAAAACATTTAATCACATTAAAAATCCTCATTAATACACAATTATATTTATTCATAAAACCTGATGAAACCAATCAGTTAGATAGATTACAAGCATGTCTGGAAGACATAAAAACTGGATGACTCTGAATTTTCTGCTCCTAAATTCAGACAAGACAGAGGTTGTTGTCTTTGGAACAGAACCTTTAAAAAGAAAACTGCTAGGTCAATAACTTCATCTGGATGGCATTAATTTGGCCTATTGTAATAATGTAAAGAACCTTGGTGTAATTTTTGACCAAGCCATGACATTTAAATCTCATATTAAACAGGTTTCTAGGATTTCTTTCTTTCACCTTCGGAATATTGCTAAAATTAGAAACATTCTGTCCAGGAGTGACGCAGAAAAACTAGTCCATGCATTTGTGACTTCGATGCTGGACTACTGTAATTCCTTATTATCAGGAAGTCCACAAAAAGCAATCAAAAGCCTTCAGTTGATCCAAAATGCTGCAGCAAGAGTTCTGATGAATATCAAAAAAAGAGATCACATTTCTCATGTTTTGGCTTCTCTCCATTGGGTCCCTGTTAAATCCAGAATAGAGTTTAAGATCATGTTCCTTACGTATAAAGCCCTTAATAATCATCTCCATCGTACATCAGAGATCTGATTGTTCCCTATGTTCATAACAGAGCACTTCGTTCTCAGAATGCAGGTCTACTGGTAGTTCCTAGGATTTCAAAAAGTAGAATAGGAGGCAGATCTTTTAGTTATCAGGCTCCTCTCCTGTGGAACCAGCTCCCAGTTTTAGTTCGTGAGGCAGATACTCTGTCTGTTTTTAAGACTAGGCTTAAAACCTTCCTTTTTGATAAAGCTTATAGTTACTTATATAGACACTAGACCTTATAATCCCTCTCCGATTTCTAACAGTAATGTATTAATTTACCAGAATAAAATGATTAGAGAATTGAACAAAGGTTGAATCATGAATCAGGACAGAAAAAGATTTACACCAGGTTTTAAGGCTAGAAAGTGATGGACAAAGATAATGCCAGAGTCTTCGGAAGAGCGGGCCTTTATCTACTCCAGTTATATCACTTACCAATAATATTATCTCTCTAATACATAGATTCTGGAGAGGGCGCAGTCCTATGAGCAAGGAGAGATGCATAAGCACTACAATACTTACCCATTTACCTCCTTCTTTCCTCCTGGATTTCCAGGCAGGGAGTAGAGGGAGATGGAGTGTTCAGCCCGATCCGGCGAGGGGAGGATGCAGCCCGGTCCGGCAGCCCTCCTCAACTCCATCTCCCTCACACCATACATTGCTAATAGACTTAAGAATTAGGAAAAAAAATATCCCTTTTCAGACTCAACTGACCCTAACACACAAACTACTTTTCTTTTCTACTACTCTCCAGATATATTTTTTCTGATGTTAATGCGATTGTTAACCCAGTTTTCTCTCAGTGTTTTTCTCCCCATAGAATCTCTACCCGGTCTGGTATCCTGCTCAGCTACAATGCCCCCTGCTGGATGGGGAGCGTTGGTCCAAATGATGCTCAAAGTCACCGAGCATCCTCCATGCTGTCTCTTCTCTGTCTTCTCAGACCCCCAGACGGTCGTGGCAGATGACCGCTTGTACTGAGCCAGGGTTCTGCCAGAGGTTTCTTCCTGTTAAAAGGGAGTTTTTCCTCTCCACTGTCACTACATGCTTGCTCAGTATGAGGGTTTGCTGAGGAATTGCTGTGATCGGAGTCTCTATGATCCTGGCACAACCTCACGCCGATGACTCAACGCAATCTGCTGGGATTCCTTACATAGAAAACTTAACTGATTGGAATTTTTGTATAATTTTATTGAGATTACTTTTGTTGTAAAGTGCCTTGAGATGACATTTGTTGTGAACTGGCGCTATATAAATAAAAGTGAATTGAATTGGTTATATTGAAATTGGCGTAGCGTTAACCGGTATGTGTTTTTAAGCATGCAATTAATATGGGTTTATCAGAAATTGTTATATTTATTGCTGAATAGAAAACTACTTACATAACATCAGCATTAATCTTCAGATAAATTGTTTTGATACATGCACTATACATGCAACTTGTTGCGGTTGCAATTATGAACTAAAATGTAACAAACAAGTTTTTTTTGCAACATAACTTTTATTTTCTAACTTTCATTTTTTATGATCTGTGTGATTTTTTTTGTGCTTTATTTTATTTGCTATATCCTCGCAAGGAATGTGTGTGTAGCTAATTAATTTCTAATACAATTTTATACCATAACTAACTTTATTTATATCATGAAATAAATAAAACTTGATGTTACAGATCCGGACCAACCCTGGGCCGTTTTAGCACCTCTTTACTAAGCTCCTAGATACGCCCCTGCTCAGCAGCACTTAACATTTAGAAATAATCCCATATTATTCATTCATAAAACTCATAGTAGTCTCTGTGTCAAAAGAGGGTGAGAAAGATTTTTTTTTCTCACTTTGGTCGCAGCGCAGCATTAAGTCTGTTAATTTTAAGCTGTAGCTTTGTTTTCTGCCAGATCACTGCGATAGATATGTTCTTGGGCCAAAAGAACTGTGGAAAAAAAATATCAACTGCCATCGTGCAGCCGAAATAAAAGGAAACTAGATGTGAGGTTGGTTGAAACATTTTTTAATCCTTCAGTACTGGGAGGATGTAAATAGTAATTGAGAATACAGCTTCGGTCAGTCAAATAAAAACTGTTCTGAAAACTTGCTGCTGGCTGCTGCACCGTACACGCATCACGTAGGTGACCTATTTTGTATTCAAAACGGCGAACTTCGCAAACCAGTGATGATTTTTTGTGACTGAAATGAGGAAACTGTACCCAATAGTACCTTCATTGGGAAAATGCAAGTGTTTTATTCTCCATCCCTCTCATAAGAAACAGAGTATTTATGAAAGGTGATGCCAGATATTAGGAGAAATTCAGGAGTATGGTGGCTGCGGGAGAACGTAGATACAGTCAGCTTCCCAATAAGAATTTTTATTCAATCCGAGCACAGATACTGACTGGTATTCGTATGATAGTTGTATTCGGCAAAAGTGCATTATCCGGCTCAACTCTTATAATTATGACACGTACGTTTATTGCCTTCTTTCTTGCACGGACACAAAATAACATATGCAACTTAACTCTTAAGTTAATGTCCTAACTTAAGGACATTATTAGGGTCTGTTCCTACTTTCTCTCCTACTTCTCCCCAACTGCATGATGTGCTGTCAATTCAAGCACTAACCTGTTTTCTATTATAGTAGGTGCTCCGGATTAGCCCTGCTTGACGACCCTGACTAAGATGGCATTGCAGTGACGGAAAATTCTCCACGTCCTGCAACAAACTTCTGCATCAGTTCTATTGCTCTTTCTGTGTCTCTGTTATGTATTCTCCAAGCCACAGACGGTCGCGGCAGATAACCGCTTGTGCTGAGCCTGGTTCTGCCGGAGGTTTCTTCCTGTTAAAAGGGAGTTTTTCCTTCCCACTGTCGCTGCATGCTTGCTCAGTATGAGGGATTGCTGAGAATTCCACGACGCAATCTTCTGTGGTTCTGTAATTTCTACACTAAACATTATATTGTAATAACTCTTTTTGTAAAGTGCCTTGAGATGACATCTGTTGTGAAATGGCGCTATATAAATAAACTGAATTGAAAATTGAATTGAACTCTTGGATCAATAAAGTATTTTTAATTAAAATATACTCCTCGAATAGGATTCGATCCACCAATCCCCAGATTCTAAGTGTGGATCGTAACCAATCTGCCACATGAGCTACATATTCAGTAACCAGTCCACGGCCATTATCAATTGGACAGGACCCCAGACACGGTCACACATTATTTGAATTCGTACGCACGGTTTAATATACTGTGGGCATGGATTAGGAATCCGGGCTCATGGTTTAGTAAACCGAGGGAACGGATTAGTTTAAGCGCTTCCACGTCAACAGAAACAGACATGCTGTCTGCTGCTGCTTTCAGACTGCAGGCTTTTTCAGACTAATAACTAAAAAACTAAAGACCGTACATATTAACTGAACGACGGTTACAACAATGCACCACAACTTTGTCACAACAAATGTTATAAAAACATATTTTTTCATATTTTTAAATGATCTTAGTTTATAAAATGTAATCTAAGAACAGCCTGGACGAAGTCAGCCATGCTTTCTAGGTTTCTGAGTCCTAAATGGACCAATCAGCATCCTTGTTCCGCCTTTTCATTTGCATGCAAGTGCGACATTGCTCAATTGTAAACTAGTGGCCAGTGATGCGGTCCCACTAGTTAGCTAGTGGCACAAAATGCCAGCCGTTTGTGTATTTATTCAAATTCCACTAGTTTACTAGTGTGAGGGGCATTTTGCTGCAGCAAGTTCACTATGAACAGTGTTTTGTCTTCACTAGCTAACATGTAAGGCTCAATTTGGCCTCTATAAGCTGCTGAAAGACATTATAATGCATTTAACTAGTTAACTAGTGATTCTGTCCTGTTCCATTACAAGTGAACTAGTAAGGCCAAACATGTCAGCTAGTTAACTAGTGAAGGCCAATTTGTCACTAGTTAACAAGTAACAGCACATTTTTGCATTACAAGTTAAATAGATAGCTCCAAAAACAGCCACTAGTGTGTGTCTTGTCCACAATAGTTAACTGGTGAGCTGCTTCATTGCCACACACGTAAACTAGTGAGACTTCAATTGTTCCACTAGTTGACTAGTGGACAAAAATGGTCAGCTAGCTTGTGTTTTTAGGTGTAACTAGTTTAGTAGTGAAAAAAATATGCATCCCACTAGTTAACTAGTAAGGCCCGCAACACTCTCACTAGTAACCTAGGGGGTATTTTTGCCTTTACATGTTAACAAGGTTTTAGTAGGTTGAAGTAAGGTTTTAACACTACTTAACTAGTTCGGCTGAAATGGCCATCACTAGTTAACTAGTGGGCATTTTGGGGCCCACTAGTAAACTAGTGAAACTTTTTGCACCTCACTAGTTAACTAGTCGAATGGAAATTGCCTTCACTAGTGGGCGTTTTGGGGCACACTAGTAAACTAGTGACACTTGTTGCACCTCACTAGTTAACTAGTGGGCATTTGTGTCTTCACTAGTTAACTAGTGAGCAGTTCTGCCCTCACTGGTTTACATGTAAGTGTCACACTGAAGCCACTAGTTTACTAGCTAAAGTTCCTTTGACCAGCATGTTAACTTGTGTGCCACATGCAAATGTTTTGGGTGGGATTTTGTGAAATTCTGCACTCTGATTGGTTGTCATATTTTACTTGGACATAGGAAGCCAATAGAAAGCCTCATTTTGAGGAAGGATCGGCCTCCTAAACAGAATTATGCACCATTAGCTGACCAGCCAAAGTTTACTAGCTGAGTAGCCAAAGTTTACTTGTGTGCCCCAAAACTAAATGATATTATAAAAAAAGGTAAATCCAATTACAGTTATATTCCTTATTTATTGCCCGAAAATGAAGTAATTTCAAACAACAAGATGATTTCGAATAGGTTTAATTAATATTTTGTTAACATTGGGAAAGAAATATCAAATTCCATTGCAGCTTCAGCAAATACTATGAGGGTTGAAAACACCATCAGCAGAAATGCCCATTCAATGTCTGTCAAAGAAACTGATGAAAAGGAGATTATTGATATTGTAGATCAACTTAAAAATAAAAAGTCAACTGATTGTAATGGTCTCAATATGTTTTTAATTAAACAAATCACTGAAATTATTCTCAAGCCTTTCACTTACATATGCAATTTGTCATTGAATACTGGGAAATTTCCCCAAAAAATGAAAATGGCAAGTTATTCCGTTATACAAGACTGGTGATAAACATTTAGTGTCGAATTATAGACCCATATCATTATTACCTTAGTTTTAAAAAATATTTGAAAATATATTTTCCATGAGACTAAATTTGTTAATTGATAAACATCATATACTTTGTGAACAGCAATATGGTTTCAGAAAAAAACGGAACACCTCAATGGCATTGATGGATTTTACTGAACAGATTACTGATGCAATAGATAGAAGAGAATATACAGTTGGAATATTTTTAGATCTGCAGAAAGCATTTGATACAGTTGACCATAATTTACTGATTGATAAATTAGATATGTATGGCATCAGAGGAGTTGCTCGTGATTGGTTACAGAGTTACTTGGAAAACAGATATCAGTATGTACATGTAAACAATACTGACTCTGAGTTTTTGAATGTATCTTGCGGGGTGCCACAGGGTTCTGTTCTGGGTCCTCTATTGTTTATATTGTTTATAAATAACATATGCCTTGTTTCTCAGTTGCCGAAATGTATTATTTTTGCTGATGACACCACTTTTTTTTGTAGTGAGAACAATTTAAAACAGCTTCTGGATACAATAGAAAATGAATTTGTGTCAGTAAACCAATGGTTCATTGCCGATGGATTATCTATTCATTTTGGAAAAACTAAATGTATTATATTTGGAAATCGTACATTTAATAGCTATAAAAAAATTAAGATAAATAATGTTGAAATTGACATAGTTACAGAAAATAAGTTCTTATTTCTTAATTATGTCAAAACTAAAATGTCAAAATACATTGCAATACTGTACAAAGTAAAGGATCTTCTGTGTCAAAAATCACTTTCTATTTTATATAATTCCTTGATAGTTCCATATATGACGTATTGTGTTTGGATTTGGGGAAACACTTATCATACAAACACAACCTCAGTCTTTTTATTACAAAAAAAGGCCATACGTATAGTCTGTAATAAAACACATCGTGAATCAACAAATCCATTCTTGTCTCAATTACAAGTGTTAAAATTCGAAGATCTAGTAAATTATGACACAATTCAAGTCATGTACAAAGTAAACAATAATCAAATGTCATACTGTATCCAGAGGTTGTTTAAAAAGAGGGAAACGTGTTATGAACTGAGAGGAAACCATATGTTTATCAAACCTAAGGTCCGGACAAACACAAAGATTAATTGTATATCTGTTACTGATGTCAAACTGTGGAACTGTTGTTCTGATTACATAAAAACTAGCTCTAACTTCACAATATTTAAAAGAATGTATAGAAATGATAAAATAATTAAGTATTATTACCAATGAAATTTAAAATTTCTTGTTCGGAATAATTGTGCTGGCTAGTATTTTTTACTTGACTTAAAACTGGTGTTGTTGTTAAAGATTATCCTAAAATAATTATTTAAATATTTTTTTGTGTATATGTAGATACATGTATGTAGATTTATGTATGTGTATGGGCATGTATGTGTATATGTGTAGTGTATTTATGTGTGTATGTATGTATATGTTTGTGTATATGTATGTATGTATGTATGTATGTATGTATGTATGTAGTATATATATGTATGTATGTGTGTGTGTGTGTATGTATATATGTATGTACTGTATATATATGTTTATGTATAAATATATTTGTGTGTGTATGTGTGTATAGTTATATATGTATATCCTATGTTTATACTACATTGGTAATCGTTAGGCGCTATATTAGCTGTTGCTTCTGCCTACACCCTTTCGGTTTATTATTGTATTATTCTATGTTGCATGTTTCTTTTATCCTCATCAAACCGAATAAACTAAACTAAACTAGTGTGAATTTAGGCTTGAACTAGTTTACTAGTATAATTTATGACCTCACTAGTTAACTAGTTTGGACAATGGATGCATCAACTAGTTAACTAGTGAGCTTGCTGCCATCACCTAGCTAGCATTTATGGTAAACTAGTGACATTGACCTACTCCAACTAGTTAAATGGTGAGGAGTTATGCTTTCACTAGTAAAGTTGTGCACATTTTTGTCTGTCACTAGTTAACAAGTGAGACACAAAAACCTTCAACTAGCTGACTGTATGCATTTTGACCTTTACTAATTAACTAGTGGACATTTCCAGGACCCACTAGTTAAGTAATTAGCATTTTTGCTGTCACTTATTAACTAGTTTGCGCAAACATGGCTCAGTAGTTAACTACTTGACAAAAATGGCATCCATGTTGGCCTGATATCAATATGTATCAGAATAAATGTTCAAGCGGCTGGCCAAATTATGTAGAAGTTAACAAGTAAGAATTTGAATTCAGTAGTCACCTAGTACACTTTTTTGTACCTTACTAGTTGACTAGTAAAATATAAACGTCTTTGAAATAGTTAACTAGTGAACATGCTGAGCAATACTAGTTAACTAGTAAGATATGAAACATATGAACTTGTTAGCTAGAGATAATTTGGGCCTTCTAGTTAACTATTCAACCTTTTGGGTGTCACTAGTTAACTATTTCACACAAACATGGCTCACTAGTTAACTAGTGGACAGAAATCGTTTGCATGTTCATGACATTCATGCCTGATATCAAGATATAAGAATAAATGCTCAATTGGCTTGCCAAAGCTGTAAGGCAGATATTCAGCACAGCTGAATGTCTTCATTTTCAGTAACAAACTTTCATCATCAACAGTAGATGTCTCAACAAAAAGATCAAATTGATTATCACTTTCAACAGGTGTTTCCTCACTAAAATCAGATTGATTATCACTCTTAGAATGTGTTTCATCATAAAATTCAGATTGATTATCACTTAATTATCTGATTATCTGATGATCACAAAATGAAGAAGTGTGTGTGTGTGTTTGTGTGTGTGTCAGACCTCCAACTCCATCTGCTGGAGAAACGGAGAAATCTCCTTCCTGCTCTTAACTGGAGGTCCGCCCATCTGACCAGTCAGGTTGTTGACGTCCTCTACGTGGGCCATGTGCCCGCATACTAGTGCACTGGTCACTCCAATGGCCACGCCTCCCACAAGAGAAATCAGGGTCCTCATCACCTGACGAGTTGTTGTTGCAGCGATCCGGGGAAACAGTAGCGGCAGCAGTTTGAGTCCTGCTGTCTGCCTCTGGCTCCTCCGGTACTAACGAGGGCCTCTAGAGTTACGTTGAGGTGGTCCACTTCTGTGGTCGTTTGCAACTGCAGAGTACATTGTTAAAGAGTAACTCAACACCCTACCAGAGTATAAACCCGCCCACATTTATTTATGAAAAACGGCTCAAAAGAAGGCGTTGCCTGGCGGACCAGGAAAAACACGGGGGGAATACTGGCTGGGCGTGGTCTGGGCTCTGACTGACTGGCAGGCAGCAGCGCAGAGTCACAGACGGCCAGAAAGGCGGAGAGAGCCACAGCAACGCGGGCTCCTTTGCCTCAAAGGGAAATAATCTGTAGGTTGAGTTTTTCTCCAGTTCTGTGGATTAATTGAGTGGCTCCGAGTCATATCATTTCGGGCCGATGTCTCATTCTCAGCAGCAGGTGCCGAACCTGTAGCGGCATCGCAGCATTACGAGCACCGTCTCGGAGTGGTACATTGTTGTTACCAAATATAATGCTAAATATCGATTAGCTCAAGTAATTTGGTGTGATTCTGCCTCGACAGGAGCACCTGCAGCCACTGTACGTTATTGTCTGCAGCAGAAAATGTGTTGCAGAGAGATGCCCGGTATAAAGTATCTAAGCATGACGAGAAAATCATTCAGGAATGTGCAAAAAAAAAAAAAAGAAACACCATCACAATTATTCCATTAAAAACGAACTCTTAGCCAAGATTTTATTTTCAATTCACTGATGTTAGTTATCCTTTATCATTACGTTTATCATAGGTAATGAGAAAATGTCTGTAAGTAGGGGTAACTCAGGTTTTGTGCGGCAAGCAGTTCATAGCGCCTCGCTACGGAGGTGTGGCGGAGTTCCCCTCTCTTATACAGAGCCGTAGTAAAAAGAAAAGTAACTACACTAGAAACGCTACGCTAAAGAACTAACTAAATACTATGCTAATGATAACTTTCTAACCTGAAAATCCATGTAAAACGCTCGCTCACTATTCCAACTCCAACTCGCTACGGGGGCGAGCCTTGACTGCTTTTATACCCCAAGCGGCAGAGCGACGGACGTCACACACCACCAAATCACGTCACACTAACTTCTGAGCAAATGGGGAGGACAGGACTGAAATTCAAATGTACTGCAAGCGAAAATGCACAGATGGCGCCAGACAGACGGTTTTAGGATCAAAGGTGAGATTTTATCTAATTTGCACTAAAATGTCAAAAAAGGGACCAGGACATGTAGAGATAACTAAGAAGCATATTTATGCAGTTTATAAGCTACAAAAAGTTGATTTGGTGTTTAGTTGTCCTTTAAAGCCGCCTCGTGCAGATCAGTTTGTCTCTTAGTCTGCAGCTCACTCCACTTTTTTGTCAGTAGGTTTTCACAGTGTAAAACATATTTGCGAAGATCTGTGTAATTCATTCCAGCGTCAAGACCAATGTACTTGTTGTAATCCAAAACCTCGTTTTGTAAATCTGGCAGTAGTGCAGCTAATATCCTGCCACACAGCATAGATTCATAGATCGTACCTGTAATTGTCCCCGGCTTTTCAAGTCCACTGAATCTCTCGAACACCTCTTCCATCCTGTGTAGGTAATCTTCTGCGTCCTCATCTCGCTTCTGTTTAACTGCATGTAGCTTATTAAAATTCAGCCTTGTGGGAAATTATTGAATAATATACTGTATCTAAATGTAATTTAAGAAATTAGTGTTGATTCGATGTCTAAGTTTGCAAAAAAACGATGTTGGACTCTGTAATCTTTTCTGGTCCCCTGCCTGATCGGACGAGTGATGACATGTTTAGGCGCATGCTGTCATTTCATCAATGGTTGTCTGAGTTTTCTCTAGCAAACAATGTGAGCTACATTGATAACTGGAAAATCTGGACAGATTTATTAGTCCTTCAAACAGTCTAAACGTATAGCAGCATAACTACAAAAAAACTGCTCAGGATAACCTAAGCCATTCTAATTATAAACTTAATCTCATAAAAATAAATACGACTCTGACCAAACAAGAAAATAAGGCAATTAGATGTGGTTTACTGAATATAATAACGTTCTCCTCAAAGACTTTATTAGTAAATTACTTGATATGTAATAATAAAATTGATCTATTTTGCCTATCAGAAACCTGGTTACAGCAGGAGGATTTTGTAATTATAAATGAGTCAACTCCTTCCAATTATCAAAATTTTCAATATCCAGAAATGGGCAAGGAGGAGTTGCAACCATCTTTCATTAAGATTTGAAAATTTGCCCTCGACCAATTATTAAGTACAGCTCTTTTGAAAATCTAATCTAAACCCACACATTCTGGTAAACACACTTTAAACATTGTACTGACATATGGCATTGAGTGTGATGAACTAACCGTGCTCCCACTTAACCCAATTCGATCTGACCATTTTTTGATAACCTTTGAATTTACTTTACCCAACGTTCCAAAATCTGAAAGAAAATTTAATTACAGTAGAACTTTATCAGACAGTGCTGTAACAAGTTTTAAAGAATCTGTGCCATTCTTGTTTCCCTATGTGTCTCAGTATACCACAGTGAACTGCAGTAATTCAATCAAAGGTTGGAAAGTATCACTTCCTCACTGCGTTTGGCGCTAGACAGTCTAGCCCCCTTAAAAAAGAAGGTAAGCAGCCATAGGAGGTTGGTTTAATACAGAGTTGCATACTTTAAAGCAGAATACTAGGAAACTGGAGAGAAAATGGTGCACTACATACTTCAATGACTCCTATTTAACCTGGAAAAAGAGTCTACTACTTCGACAAGCAAAATACCAAGTTTCTCATCATTAATAGAGGCAAATAAAAACAATCCTAGGTTTCTTTTTAGTACAGTTGCCAAACTTACATAGAGTCATAGCTCTGTGAGTTGTTGAGCCTACTATTCCCCCTTCTCTGAGTAGTGATGACTTTATTGGATTCTTTATAAGTAAAATAAATTCTATTAAGAATAAAATCATTGGCATTCTCCCAAACATGACTAACTCTCTCTCAGTAACTGAGGCAGTATCAGAGAGAACTGTAGGACCATGTCTATGTCTGTACCGTTTTGATTCTGTTGAACTTTCGGAATTATCACAAACATTAGTTTCATCTAAACCCTCAACTTGTTAGACCCAATACCAACCAAATTATTTAAGGAAGTGTTCCCCTCTGGTTACTGGCCCTATTCTGGACATGATGAATCTATCTTTAATAAATGGATATGTGCCACAGCAATTTAAGGTTGCTGTAATTAAACCTTTACTAAAAAAAACCTCCCTCGATCAAGATGACTTAGTTAATTACAAACCTATATCTAACTTTCCTTATCCAAAATTATTGAAAAATAGTTGCTAATCAAGTATATTCTTCTTTCTCTTTCACCTTTTCCCTTCAAGGGTGGCCACAGCAAATCATCTGTCTCCATTTAGTCCTATCATCTGCATCCTCTGGCCTTACACCAACTAGCTTCAAGTCATCTTTCATCGTATCCATACATCTCATTTTTGGTCTTCCTCTGCCTCCTGCCTGGTGGCTCCATCCTCAGCATTCTTTTACCAATATAACTGTAATCACACACTTTAGACTTTATCTTTAACAAAGGACTGAAAATCTCTAACATCTCCGTAGCTGATAATGTGCTATCTGACCATTTCTGCATTTTCTTTGAAAGCTTGATCCCAGCTAAATAATCTAATCAAAATGAGACCATTGTAAAAAAAAAAAAGCACGCTTTCCTCGGGGACAGTCCAGGTGAAATCTTTATGTTCTGACTTTCTGTGCTACCCCACATTCCATGCTACCCTGTAGCACTGCACATGCGCAATTGGATTTTACGTCAAAGACTGCTGACTCAGCGAAGCTGTCATCAGATCATCCTACCTGCGTTTTGTCTGTTTTATTTCGTGGGGGATTAAGGTAATTTTTATTCAAATTACTTTCTAACTGACCTTCTTTAAGCTGTTATATTCTACTAGTTTACATGCCAGCCCTTGTAGAAATGTAAATGGATTTAGTTTCACGTCTGTGATAGTGTTAAACTTCATGTAAACAATCAAACTCTCCCCATTGTTTAGAGTCGAGCACGTGAATTGCGAAAAATACAGTTTACTTTGCGGGCTATTTATGCCTATCCTAATACTACTATTCAATATTTTGGAGCAAAAATACATTTTTCTTGAACCACCCTAAGTACATGCTAAAAGGAGGCCGTTGAGAAGGCAGATGAGCTGTCTACTTGGTTGTGTAGCGTAACATGGCGTCACCAGATGCGTTTATTATTAAGTAAAAGTACATTTTCTTTTAAGGTTTGGAATGAAGTGAAACAAAAGTTTTTCAGCTCTCCTGTGTGCATCACATTTTACTGGCTTAGTATAGGCTACACTTATTAGCTTTCTACAGTAACATATTTCCAGAGTTTATCCGTTTATCCACAGATAAACACCAGATAAATAATATCACGGTTTATTGTTGTAGTAACTATCTTTATATTATGTTGGCGCACAGTCATGAAGCTCTGGCTTTCAAGTGATTGTAGTTGGGTAGAAGTAGTTATGTGATACAATCTGTGTAGCAGCTCTAAACTATTTAACCTAATGGTTCCCTAACATCTCTTTTTATTATGCTCTTAATCTAGTTTTATAGTGAGGAGCCAAGTATTTGAACAACCTGTGTTACAGAAGCTTCCTGTTGTCTTGGATCCAGAGCGAAGCAAAGAAAACTTGAATCCAAAGCTGATATAATATTTGGTTGATTTAATGTTGATAGCATAAGGATTTCAACAGCAGAATACTACTGTCTTGTGTTTTATATCATGGTATTCAAGGGTGTTTTTTCAGCATACTGACAGCTCCAGAGCCTTGCTCAAGTTAAACATAAATGAGCTGACCAGTCAGTGTTTCCATTTAAATGCTTTGTCTTTGTAACAATATTAGATTATTTTAGTCACCATAATAATAGTTACAGATTCTCTGAGATCAGTGATGTTAAAGATTTTTTTATCAGTTGGTAACTGCCTCAGTGTCGTGGTCTCAAACCACCCCCGCGTTCAGGAGTTTGTTGGAGCTTCAAATCTTCAGTAGAGAAAAACCAAGCTGAGTTTCACCTCTGCAGAGAGTGGAGAAGACCTGTCCCCAGCAGGCTGAGTCCAAAGCGTTCTGACGCCCCGATGCAGACCGGCTCGTTTTATTCATTCAACAGGGAGTGGCTCATAGCACATACACATCAATACATTTGCTGGTTATTCTCCCTACACACACATTTCAGTTACATCTTGCGAGATAACAGGGTACCTGGTGGTGCCTGATGGTGCCTGATCCTGCAGCTTCCGCTCTGAAAAACAACTCCATATATGGTACAGCCTGGTACTGCACATCTCTGAAAAACAACTCCCTCTTACATCTGCAGGCCTCGGTTACTTTCAGCAAGCATAAAACATTTAATCACATTAAAAATCCTCATTATCAGAAATAATTGATCTTTACAGATCCATAGTGATTTCTGAGGTTTGGTGAGCACAGTTTGACTATGCTGAAAAGACTGACACACAACTTAGTAACGCAAAAATGTTTGCAGGGTTAATCTGTACTGTTGTGCTATGTAATTTCAATAAATGTATTTTGTTTCCCCTTGTTTGATGCTCTCATTCTTACTGTGCCCTACTTTTAGATATTCTTAGGATTTGTTTATGTGGGTAGAACATAGATCCACTAAAAACCTTGATATTGTACAGATCAGGGTTGTTTTGTGTATTCTGCTGAACACCATGAAGTCTAAGGATCAGGTGGTGGATTTCAGGGGATCTAAACCACCAGGACAGCCAGTCTGCAGCCATGGGGAGGAAATAGAGAATGAAGTCCTACAGATACCTGGGGGTAGTGTTGGACCAGGAACTGGGGTGGAGCATAGACACAGTATACAGGAAGGGACAGAGTCACTTTATCTTCCTCAGATGGCTAAGGTCCTTCAGTGTCTGCAATAACATGCTACAGATGTTCTACCACACAGGTGACAGAAGTGTGCTGTTGTTGCCTGCTGGGAAAGTAGCACTGCAGACGTTTGGACAACTGGTCAAAAAGGCTGTGCTGGCTCAGGACCTGGACTCTGTAAGAACTGCGATGGAGAGGAAGATGAGGAAACTACAGGGCATTCTGGGTAATACTAAACACCCCCTCCATGATGTTCTGGCCAGCCATAGAAGCATCTGTAGTGACAGATTGATCTATGAGATGCGATCCAAACTGTTAAAATATATAATATATATCTACACACACACAAAATATAAAACCGTCTGTGGTTTGGTGGGCACATTTTTAGTAGCTGTGCTACTCACGTTTATATAAAAGGTAGGATATCTTGATCACAGTTTTTAGTTCATTTACAGACGTGGACAAAATTGTTGGTACCCTTCATTAAATAAAAGAAAAACTCATAATGGTCACAGAAATAACTTTATTCTGACGAAAGTAATAATAAATAAAAATTATATAAATGTTGACCAATGAAAGTCAGACATTGCTTTTCATCCATGCTTCAACAGAATTATTTAAAAAATAAATGCATGAAACAGGCCTGGACAAAAATGATGGTACCCCTAGAAAAGAATGAAAATAATGTGACCAAAGGGACATGTTAATCCAAGGTATGTCCACTAATCAGCATCCTAGGTGTCTACAATCCTGTAATCACTCAGTGGGCCTATATATAGGACTCCAGGTAGTCACTGTGTTGTTTGGTGACGTGGTGTGTACCACACTCAATATAAACCAGAGGAAGCAAAGGAAAGAGTTGTCTCAGGAGATGAGAAAGAAAATCATAGACAAGCATGTTAACTGTAAAGGCTATAAGACCATCTCCAAGCAGCTAGATGTTTCTGTGACTACAGCTGCACATGTCATTCAGTAATGTACGATCCATGGGACTGTAGCCAACCTCCCTGGACGTGGCTGCAGGAGGAAAATTGATGACAGATCAAAGAGACGGATAATCCAAATGGTAACAAAAGAGCCTAGAAAGACTTCAAAATAGATCCAAGCTGAACTTTATGCTCAAGGAACATCAGTGTCAGATCGGAACATCCTTCGCTGTTTGAGCCAGAGGACAAATCATAAAAAAAACAGACTGGAGTATGCCAAACTACATGCTGACGAGCCACAAAGCTTCTGGGAGAATGTCCTGTGGACAGATGAGACAAAAATTTAACTTTTTGCCAAGGCACATCAGCTCTATGTTCACAGACGGAAAAATGAAGCATATCTAGAAAAGAACACGGTCCCTACTGTGAAACATGGGGGAGGCTCGGTTATGTTCTGGGGCTGATTTGCTGCATCTGACACAGGGTGTCTTGAATCTGTGCAGGGTACAATGAAATCTCAAGACTATCAGGGGATTCTAGAGAGAAATGTGCTGGCCAGTGTCAGAAAGCATGGTCTCAGTCGCAGGTCACGGGTCTTAACAACAGGAAAATGACCCAAAACACACAGCTAAAAACACCCAAGAAGGGCTAAGAGGAAAACACTGGCCTTCTATGAGCCCTGATCTCAATCCTATTGAGCATCTTTGGAAGGAGCTGAAACGTGCTGTCTGGAAAAGTCGCCCTTCAAACCGGAAACAACTAGAACAGTTTGCTCATGAGGAGTGGGCCAAAATACCTGCTGAGAGGTGCAGAAGTCTCATTGACAGTTACAGGAATCATTTGATTGCAGTGATTGCCTCAAAAGGTTGTTCAACCAAATATTAAGTAGTGGGTACCATCATTTTTGTCCAGGCCTGTTTCATGCATTTATTTTTTAAATAATATCATTGAAGCATGGATGAAAAGCAATGTCTGACTTTCATTGGTCAACATTTATATAATTTTTATTTATTATTACTTTTGTCAGATTAAAGTTATTTCTGTGACCATTATGAGTTTTTCTTTTATTTAATGAAGGGTACCAACAATTTTGTCCACGTCTGTATATGCGCTACTGACGTTTATATAAAAGGGAGGATATTCTGACGACATGTTGTAGTTCTTTTATATGTGCTACTCATGTTTATAGAAAAGGTAGGATATCCTGATCACAGTTTTTAGTTCATTTATATGTGCTACCTAGGGTGTAGAATTGGGTATGGACGGTACCAATATTCAGCCGCTACTGTGTCCTAACTATCAATACAACCGCTGTCCGTAGTGTTTTGTCAATTATCATGGCACACAAAGGGCTAAATGTCAGTCTTTGCAAGAAATCCCGCCTCTAACCTAAATATCGCTTCCTGATTGGCTGCAGGGTTCTCGCTAACGTACATGTGATTGGCCTTCCCCGCTTTCATTCCATCTGCTCTTGTCTTAAACCCAAAATGGTAGATTCAGCTTGTTGAATGCCTGTCAACATCTTTAGCTACAACTGCTAGTTGAGCAAGATGAGAGGCATCTGTGAGTTTAAATTGTTAACACGTTTGGCATTTGTTCTGTCCGGGTCACTACAGCTAGATGGATTTTACTGGTGTCATTTACATTTTGTGTTTGTGTATGTTTGCAATATAAGAGACTTCTTTAGGAGTCAAAGTGTAAGTTACTTAAAATTAGAAAGTGCAGGTGAAGGGAGAGGGGCTGGAGGAAACAGAGGAGGAGAGTCTAGACTAGATTAAATTATAGAGGCTGGAGGAGGTAGAATATAAGGATAAACTAAAAAAGAGGCTGGATATTTACAGGTGAGGTTAAATCATGCTTTATGTGTTAGGGCGTTTTCACATGGTACAAAAGTCCATACTCGGATATTTGGTCACAATCCACTTATTTCGTAACATGTGAACACAGACTGGACCGTGCCAGGATACGGCCAGAGAGACCTGCCTTGGAGATAGTATCGGAGTGCAGGTACGAGTGGCCGCGGATCATGTGAACACAACCCGTACTCTGGCCGTACTCAAGACAATAGACGCGCTCCACGCGTAAATGACGACACTGCCGGCCGAAATTACAGAATCACCTCGCGACCAAAAATATAACAAAACAACGCGATTCAAGCATCCCACAGCAACACAGCAGATTAGAAAACGGCGGGTTTACGACAACACTCACCCTGTAGATGGCTTCAGGTAGCAGCTGACCAGTAGACCAGTTTGTATTCATTCTAGGCTTTCGCTCATTTTATGACGTTGGTACTTCTCACTCCCTTGCTTGTTGGATAACTATAGACTTATTTGTATACCGCAACCTGCTGTTTAGGTGTAGTAAAAAGCTGGATTGCAGTACGGGTCAAATACGTGCCATCCGAACAGAAGAAATTTGCTTTTTCTCTGGCCATTTTCTGGCATGGCCACACATGTGAAAACGGCCTTAGTCATGAGAATCAGCACAGTGACAGACCAAATGAAATGTATTTACAAAGAGCTTTTCATGCAAATAGAAACACAAACTGCTTTACATGATAAAAACAGTTTAAACATTAGAATAATAGTAGCTCCAAGGGACTACTGTAACTGTAATCTTTCTTATTAGGCCCGAGCAGCTAAGCGCTGCGAAGGCCTATTGTTCCTCTAATGTTAATTATTATTATTCTTCCGTAAAATGAATTGGCTTTTTGGAGGCCTAAACATAATCGAAAACTCACCATATTTGGCTGCTGCATCAGACGTGTGTGAAATTTACGTATTTTAAAGCTTTACAAAAAAATCCCTTAAGAAATGGCCATGGTTCATCGTAGAGAAATGCCGTTTGGTAGACTTGAAGAGCATCCCACGACCTACAAAAAAGACTCAAAATGTCATGGTCCCTGATGAACAGGAAGTCGGCCATTTTTGGTTTGAACATTACATTTTTACACCATTTTGGCCGTTTACAGCCTCTACATTTGATCGAACTCCTCCCTGGCTGACTGATCAGCTTCAAAATTGCTCAAGATGGCCTTCAGGCATGGGGAATCAAAAGTTATCAAAAAAAAATTAAGTCTTTTTATTTGGTGAAGGGGCGTGGCCAGGCCTCAAAGTTGGACTACTCGCCGAAAATATTCAACAATATTCAACTCCTCTTTAGAAAGTCACAGAAGGGTCAACCTTGCTGTGGTCGATGTTCATCAGGTCGTAGTTAGTCAAATAATGACATCACTTAAGCCCTGCCCCCTTAGAACAGGAAGTGTAATGTTTTGCTGTAAAAGTTCCAGAATTTACACAGTTGAGCAAATTACCATAATGATGTGGCACAGCAGCTCGAAAGTCGTTGGGGAAACTCTGTTAAGTACTGAGATTGTTCAAAAAAGGGTGTGGCTGTGGCGGCGTGGAGAAGTGAGGCATCACGCCACGGCCATACGTTTGGCTCTAATTTCCACATAACACATCCAATCTAGACCAGATTCAACATCATGGATATTAGTCCACCCCCGGAGGGTTACTTATGCTAAACTATGGGGGGCGTGGTCTAATTACGCCACAGCACCCCTAAAACCCTTAAAAACACCAGCCCCAAACCATACTTTATCTGAGCACAATGTCCTTCAACACACGTATATGGTGCCTAAAGATATACAAAAAGTATCTTGGAGCCATGGTCCAAACCCAACAGGAAGTCAGCCATTTTGAATCAAACGCGCCATTTTGTGCCATTTGTACACATCGTATTTGATCGAACTCCTCCCATAAATATTCAATATTATATATGTCAGATACTGACATATCTTTAGCCCCGCCCCCTAAAAAAAGGAAGAGCAATGTTTTACATTGAAAGGTCCTTATTTGCCTCCCTTTTTTTAAATCAATATTTTTGCTGTGGACAGTGAATGAAAAAAATTTGTATTAGGTTCTTAACCAATGCAGACAGTTTTGGAAAGAGGGTGTGGATGCTGCAGCATGGTTAAGCTGGGCTGCATGCCATTAAAATACGTTTGTTTAATATTTCAATATACATTGTAGGATCTAAACCAAAATCAAGAATATGGATATTGGTCCAACCCATAAGGGATATACATGCATCTATTTCCTGGGTGGGGTCTAATTCCTGCACAGCACCCCCTAGGGGTATTAAAATTATCAACATAATGTGTTGCTTTTATGTGGGAAATTTAAATTCAGCAGACATATGTAGGTTGTGATTGCCTTTACCAAAAATTATTTTGAACCCACTTAAAAACACCACAGCATACCACCAATGAACATTGTATTGAAGTCATTTACTCATCTAACCCCGCCCCCTGCCAACAGAAAGTGCAATGTCTCAGTAAAGAAGGTGCTTATTTGGCTTCCTTTACCTAATCAATCTCCCTGTGGACAGTGACTGGAGAAGCTTTAATGTTTTTGTCCAGAGTTCAGATCATATGGAAATTCTAAACAATCATATTTTAATGGCATGTAGCCCAGCTTCCCCATGCCGCAGTATCCACAACCTCTTTCCAAAACTGTCAGTATATTGTAAGAACCTAATACAATGTATTTTTAGTCACTGACCACAGCAAAAATATTGATTAAAGAAAGGGAGGCAAATACAGACCTTTCACTGTAAAACATTACACTTTCTGTTCTCAGCGGGCGGGGCCTAAGATATGTCAGTATTTGACCATCTAGGACTGCCAGGAACCTGATAAACATCCAACACAAGACCCAACTGTATCTAAACATCTCATCTTAACTTATGACAAATCTTGTTATCTGGTGTTACACTCATGATAGATCATGTGAATTTCTTTCTCAGCATTATACAAAGTGTCTAATTAGCTGCCATCACCGGTACCTGGACGCTGTTAGCCTACTGTTAGCTAGGTGCTCCCTGCTGATGCCCTGTCACCCCCGCTACTTAGCCTTTGGCCGCTGCGGTCACACCTGGGTGAACGGCTAAGCACAACTGGGTTCAAAAAAGATGGCCTGCGGACACACAAGCCATGTAGATAAAGACCCCTAATCGCGCCTTTTTTTAACCCGGTTGTGCTTAGCAGTTCACCCATGTTTGACCGAAGCCATAGTCGCTCTCGCATCGGTCAGGACCCCGTTGGTTTAAACACACACACATCGATGATGGAAACAATTGCTTTTATTTAAGCGATTGTTGGCACAAATGCTTTTATTTATACTGTACTGATAAAGCAATTAAATCGGGAAAAGTCTAACGTTAGTGCGGTGTAACATGCTGTGAGGCTTTCGGGGAAAATCAGTCACGGGCTGTCGTGTGTCTGGCCAGGCTAGAATAACTGTTTTGTTTAACCACATTTTATCACAGATTTGGTCTTGACTCTATTTGTTTTGAAGTTTCAGGTTCATGAACAATTTCATAGCATCCACATTGACTGACTGGCAGCTTCCGGGGCTAATTGCAGGGTTCGCAGGTAATGTAACATAATTTTTTTCCCTCATTTCAGTAATCTTAATTGAATAGATATACTTTGATTTACACACATCCTATGCATTTCATGTTTTACGGTGGTACAACTTGTGATGAACTATTTTTCTTTGTTGGAGGGATATGAGTTGATGGTTTAAAAGTGGTTGGTGGTTGTACTTAAAGCGTTGTGAAATAAAATGTCCTAAGGAGCTATTCCCTCTCCGTGTGCAGTTTTATCCAAGGCCATCTACAGACTTGTAACACAGATCAACACAACAAAATAGATGCAGCGGGTTTGTGGACTTTTCAGCACTTTTATTGACAACCTAACGTAAGTGCTGCACATGCTAAACTAACAGTACCGGCCAGGGGCGCTGCTAAGGATTTTGGGCCCCATGAAAAGAATCTTGGCAGGGCCCCAAAAACAGCTGAGATTTTTTTCATATTAATTCACATAAAATCATGCACTTTTATGATATTTGGATTATTATTCTCATGTATTTAAGTCAATCAGACTATTGAACTCAACCCCATGCCCACACCCATAGTTTGCTTTAAGAGTTTCCTGAAATGACCAAACGTTTTCTACATGCATCATTTTATTGTGAAAAGTCACATCGGTGTTGGATGTTTGTTTGGTTGCTAGGTGATTGCTTCAGGGCTTTTGTAATGGCTAGCATTAGCTAACTAGCTAGCTATACAGATCTATCGCTGCTGCCTTGTTACGTCCTTATACAAAACCATACTCAATGAATGGATTGTTCTTATGCAATAGTTCGGCTTTGTATGAGAGGTTTCAGACCATTTTTGTCTTAGTTTTATTTGTTTTAAATACATATGCTTACAGTTCGCTGCAGGCTAGCGGCTAGCAGAGTGTCTTCTTCTGCGTATTGTGTTTGTTGAACACCTAACTGACACATTGAATGAGTTGCTGTTTCATTTGGTTAAAAAAATTAAATGTCCACGTACTTAATTTTGTAGAGTATTTATTGAAAATGTGTGTCAGTAACAGTAGCAATTGAAACAACTCCGTGGCCAGAGAATATGCCTTTGTTTTGCTGAAAACAAGGAATAGTAGTTCCTCATCTGACCAGACTATATTCCCTCGGTATCTTACAGACTTGTCTATATATCATGTAAGAAATTGTAAACACACATTTAACATGTTTTTTCTTGAACATTGTGCAACCCTATTGGCAGGTGTGCAAGCTGAATGGTCACTTTAGATATTTTTTGTGTCTTTCAGATGAAGCTATCGATGAGGAGAGCTTTAGTTACCTCGACCAACACACCATCACCCTCTTAATTCCCAGGATAGGAGACAGACTTAAATTCCTAAAGAAATACAATGTATGTATGGTGCGGCGTGTTCTTTAATGATGGTCTCTTCAAAGTATTTTCGATCCATTATTCCCTTGAAGATTACCATTGGACCTGCTCCTTGCCGGGAAATCATTCCCCAAACATGCAGCTTCAAAGGATGTTTTGGCTGAGGTTTGGCCAGAACATGGCCCTTCTTGCGGAAACTCTGTCTGGCGTAGTGTTCCAATGCAACAGTTGTTTCATCTGTAAACAGAACATCATGCCAGGTCTCTCCACAGTTGTTCCACAGAGTCGCCTGTTCCAGCCTTTTCACTTTGTTGCGTTCTTTTATCATTGGACAGAAGCGGGCCTTGCCAAATTTCCAACCCATTTTTCTGCGAGCAACGCGTATGCTTGTCAAACCCACTCGCACACCAAAATCTGTCTGGATTTTCTGCTGTACTGCCAGGGCCGTCATCTCGTCATTGGACTTGGTCATTTCATCAATGGCAACCAGAATAGCACTGTGAGAAGAAGAATGAGAATAGACAAATCCAAAAGCATTAGAAATTACAGAATATATAAGTGAATTGATTATTATCAGTTTTTGTTTAACATTTATCCATGGATGAAAAAACTTACTTGTGCATTTTTCTAGGACATGAGCGGCGGGGTTGCGGCTCTCTGTAGTGTTTTGTTATAGCCCTTAGTGTAACTTTGATGCCCCGGTCTACCAAAATTTTATGGCTCTCCCTCGTTGATTTTCCTTCAAGTCGCATCTGATGCACTTGCTGGGAACTCTCTCTGTTGATGCGTGTCATCTTGGCTGTACAGGAGACTGAGTCAGGCAGTGTGGGGGGAGAAACACAGCCTATTGCAATGCTTATGTAAATGACGTGTTGCAAACTAACGCATCTTATTGGCGGATGCATTCCCAAGGTGTAACCAGCCAATGAAATTTTCCTACACCAAAGAACAATCGTTCAGGTAGAATATAAAATGCCAATAAAAAACAACGCTTTATTATTTTCCTACCCTCTTTGGCAACATCTCTGCACTAAAAATGGAACCCTGCAACTTTTACAATCCAGTGACCAGGAGACCAAAACGTGTGGTAAGTTGCTTTTCTTTATGTGCGCGTTTCTTTAAACAGCACTATGATTAACCAGAATTAAATAGCCTTCCTTGTTTGGTGAACATAACAAATTATTCTTTTTTTTTTTCACTAGACAAAGCAGCCCTCGCCCTATGCGAAGCCACACACATCCAAAACACAGGTGGGGAGAGCAAACGTGCGGCTTGTGAAGAAAAGAGCGGTAAGTTATTGAATTAAAACTGATTTAAACAGTACCAGTGACCTGAGGACTGTAGCGAGAAGACTGAACCTTGCTCTAATACTAATAATTTCCACCTTCTTATTTTCTTGTGCAGGCTAACACTGTCAGCGCTGCTGCAGGGAGCTGTGCTGGCTAATTCCAGGCGCTCATCGTGACCGAGATAGGGGCCATTAAAAGCCGTGTGGGAGCTCTTGAGGCAACAAGTGTCAGTGGCCATAAAAATGACACAACAGAAACACTGGAGGACATCTCCAGGAGAATGGGTCAGCTGGAGGCGGCCGTACAGGACGTTGTACATCGCCTTCAACGTTTGGAGAGTCCTGCACCACCAACAGCAAGTCCAACTGTCAGGCGTCGGCTGACTTACGAACCGGTGGACACCCGCCCCTCTCCAGAACCCATGCCTCCAGCAGTTCATCTCCCACGTCCGATGGATGTCCTGACAGACTTTGAAATTAGAGCTCTGCCAGCCGAATGTGAGGAGGAGTTTTTTAGACGCTGTTATGATGGAGAGCAATCTCGGCCAGACATATATGCAGCCAATGTGTTTATGGCGTTTACGCCATTTAATATGTACAAGAGCTGGGGAAAGATGACTCAAACGGAAAAAGTCCACTGCCTCAAATTATAAAAGAGCGGGTCCACCAACAGGTTTCAAAGCGCTTCCCTAACCTGTCTGGGGACCAGTGGCAAAGAGTCAGAAACAAAATAAATGAGAGACTGAGAAGTCCCCGCAAGGCTGACCCTGACGCACAGCGCCTTGGCTATTGCCGTTAAAAAAAACTTTCAAAATGTGATTTTTTTTTTTTTTTGGTTTGCTGTGCTGTGTGAAATTTCCTGTTTAAATAAAAATGGGGAAAAAAAAGTTATAGCTTCACAGTTTCATTTATTATTAATGGTAGATGACCATTATTAGTCACAGGTAAATCACATAGTAGAGCTGTAATCTGGCCTTAAAAGTTGGATACTGACTGGATGAAAATTGCGCTGGTGGACAAACTGTTTGAAAAAACAAACAAAAAACTATCAGGTTTTTAAGTGGTTGGGACAAAACTGTAATTTATAAATATTACCCCGGCTACAAAGACTCATATGTCTATATAGTACTTTCCTGCAGGACTCAGAATCCATGCGTTAGAAAAACAGTTTGAAACTCCGGTCAAATAGACCTGTTACCTGAAACTTAAAATTATAAATGAAGAAGAATAATTTCAAGGCATGTTGATTTATAATCTGTTTTTTTTTTGTCTGCAGATATATGAAGCTTTAACCACTTGTTCTTTTGCGTAAAAGTCTGTCTCGCCTGTGTGCGTCTCGCCTGTGTGCGTCTCTGTGTGCGCTCTCACCGCTTGCTCTAGATTTCAGGAGATTTTGTCTGACTTGTGGCAATCAGGGAGCGGTGAGGTTGGTCGCTCAGTTGTGTGTAAATGTGTCTCTGAGAGAATGTGGTGTGTGTTGATGCACATTGTAAATAGTTTGCTAGTTTATATGTTAATGTAACTGTCCCAAAATGTACTATACGGCAAAAAGGGATGAGGGGATCAATTAATCAATCAAATCAATAGTTGGGCAAAGTGTGTGTGTGTGTGTCTAAGTACTTCAAGTATGTTGTGTTAAGAATGGAGTGGGTGTCTTCTCACTGTTTTTTTTATATATCGTTAGTGTTGTTATACTGCTAAGAGTGATGATTTGATGTTCTCCAGCGTGTTGGAATGTGAATAAATATTTTTTAAACAATTATGTGATAATTTCATATTGGTGAAGTATATATATATATATATTCAAAACAGTCATTTCAATATTTAAACCAATTTATAACAACCCAGCTTGTTGGGTCAAAACAACCCAGCTTGTTGGGTCAAAACAACCCAACAGTGAAGATGTGACCCATTCATTGGGTTGTATGAATAACCCAATGGGGGGGTTAGAGAAAACCAACCGTGTCCCACAAGTTGGGTTACGTTAACCCAACGTGTGTTCTGTCCAATATTTAACCAGCGCTGGGTTACAGATCTGGTTATTTTTAACCCAGCATTTCTTAGAGTGTAATATTTTATGATCAGCCGTGTCAAATGCCGCACTGAGGTCCAACAGAACCAGCTCTGTGGTTCTACCACAGTCTGTATTAATGTGAATGTCATTACAGGTTGTTTGAACTCTGCTTATTTTCCCATATGATTTGACAGCATCCATTCAACTTGGCCTTATAAGGTCGTTGAAGAGTGTTCACTAAAAGACAAGCATTGTGGAATTCTCATTATCAGTGTGGTTGTAACCATACAATGTATTGACTCTGGTTCAAACTCTATACCAGTTAGTGGTGGTAATGCACTTATCTGTTGTTTGCAGGCCACATATGAACATAAAAAATAGGAGAAAGCATGGTATGTTATCATTAGGTTAACTTTCGTCCTAACGGCTGTACTGATGAAACTTTTTGAGAAGTACACAAAAGGAAAGGAATTTATCAAGGTTTTGAGCAGCAGATGATGTTGGATTCCTAAAATAATACATGTGGGTCCAACAATTTTACTGTTGTGGATTTAAAAATATTTTTTTTGTGTTTGTTTGAGATGACTCTGTCCTGGGTTTTAATATGTGGCTTGGAATGGTGTAATTTCTTTGCTTTCTGAGGCCATGTACCTACATATCCGTTTTTTTTTTGTTTTTTTTACTAACATTTTCCACACCTTTTTTAAAAAAACATCCCCATCCACACCTAACTTTAAAAGTATGTTTATTTCACTTTCATAGACCTGCCAAATCTGTAGGGGGCAGTACTTCTCCCACACTCTATCCACTCAGAGTGACTTTCTACTCTCTTACTTTTACATTCAGCAGTAAAGGAGCTTGTAAAACTAGAAACAAAAAAGCTTGGACAATCAGTAATGTCAACACACATCTGATGGAATAAATGCTGTTCCTGAGTGTAAACACATGTCAAACAAGTGATGTTGGAGCATTTTGTATCGTGGACAATGACGTTTCAACACCTAAAACTCCAGTTACATCTGTCCACACAGAGAAGCTGAACATGTAGAAAACCCAGATCTTCACTTTGGCACAATTTTTTAGTAAGAATCGTTTTTGGCGTGTTTGTGTGGGGATTACAGGCCAAACTGCAGAAATATTAAAACAGCTCAACAACCTGATAAAGAAAGTTGGTTCTGTTCTGGGGACAACTGTGGAACAACTGGAGATAATGCAAATAAGGATTCTTCATAAAATTAAAAAAATATTATAGACAACCCTGAGCATCCTCTTCATGAGACTATTCTACAGCAACAGAGTATCTTCAGTCCGAGGCTTCTTCAGTTTTGCTGCAACACTACAGACAACGCTACAGGAAATCCTTACTCCTCACAGCCATGATGGTCTACAACAGCCATTTGAAAAAATGAATTAGTAATGAGCTAGAACGACACTTAATTTCCCTCTGGGATCGATAAAGTATTTTGGAATTGAATTAAGAACTCCCCTTTTCCAAGCCTAATCTACAGGAAAAGACTAAATTCACTATTTACAAAAAACATTTTTAATTGAAATTTTTCATAAGTCATTTAAATAATAATTACAAACTAATTTGATATTTATTTATTAAAGCAATCACAATTAACTGTAACATCTTAGCGTGTCTGTTAGGAAATATACTAGCAATACTCAACAAAACTGGAGAAAAAAAATCATTGTAATGCAAACTGTCAAAACTTTTCTCATGACGTGTCGGGGTTGAAAACTTTTACTCTTTACTACTTTTGCTGGATAAACTCCTTCGTCACTCAGAAACTGTTATCTGTATGTTTTAGAGGACCCGACGCTCCTCAGCGGAACCTTTTCAGAATAAAACTCAGAGACAGAGAGAAACAACCCAATCACACAACAGAATTCTGTTTCATTGCGCACCTGAATTCAGATGGAGCCAGACCAAAGTCTGACTCACTACCAAACCGAACAGGAGGTTTTTATTTGCAAGACAACGGCACAGAATCACAGAGAACACACCCAGTTTTTTCACAGTTACAACTCAGCGACCTGTCGTTCAACATACACATGAATGGTCAGCAGAAGAATCATAGTTTTCCCATACCTTTTGCTTCCCCGAGACCTTAAATAGTTCATGTGTGAGTTATGTTTCTCATTATCCCAGCACAGCGTTCGTAACTCCCTTTTCACTCCTTGTTTCTGCTTAGACTCAGCTTTGTTCTCCTAGATAACCACCTGCCTTAGACAGAGTTTTCCCACAATCACAAATTGTAATTGTGTATATGACCCTTACATATGTATAGGTTCTTACTACTTCACTACACACAAAAATGTTTACCCAAATATATGTAAAGCATATAAAAGTATTAATATTCTTCACATGTCAAATCAAAAGTCCATGATGCATCAAAAGTATGCAAGAGGCTTTTTACTCACAGATGCCTTGCTGTGCTCACTGTCACTTTTATGCTGCAGTCCCATTTCGTTCCACAGAACGTGATCCTCACTACCATCTAATACAATAGATATACAGGACCTTTTATAGAAATTAAGTATGCCTTTTGGTTTTACTTCATCCCATGCCTTAACAATGCTTTTACAAAGCCGAAGTACAGCTGGTTTCTGAATTGTTCCAGATGGTGTAAGTGCATGATCACCGGACAAAAGCCACTCTGGTGCCCTCTGCTATTGAGGCTGTGTAATGACAACTATCAGCTTACATCAAGGGTTAGACCCCGAATACAAGATGACCCCACATTTTTACATTCTTTTCAAAATAAAAAAACCTTGTCCTATATTTGGGTCAATACAGTAATTTGAATCAAAACTAGTGTGATATGATGGTCTTGAATTCAGCCCAGGAACTTGGAAGTTTCTTTACCTAAGATAGGTCTAAGAATTTTTACACTTTCGTGAAGCGAGGTGAGCATTATTTGGAGGCCCTGTGAGGTTAGATGGGCTTCCTTTCAAAGCAGAGGAGAGCTGCTGACGTTTAGTAGCAGCTAACAAACAAGATCAAATTAGTTGAGGACAGGCGCAGCAGCCAGATGTACTAATCAGCTGCAGCACCAGCAGTAGCACTTACATTGATCTTCTACAAAAGAAGATGACTCACTCACAAACACAAGCAGACACACTGCAGGATCATAACAGTGGTTGAACTGCAGCCGCTATTGTAATATAAATACAAAAAAACAAATGTTCTCGCCACCTATCCAGAATAGACCATTATCTTTTTAATAACAGCTTATACAAAAAAGGCCTTTGACATTCCCTGCATCCAAATCCTTAGTATTTACTATATGCTACGTAGCAACTATTACTCACCTGTTAATGTAATACTGCATAGCAAACGATCGCGTAATAGGCTTGAAATCAGACGTACTGCTCCACCATTTTGCATGTCCTTTGACCCATATGACTTCTGTTGACCCAGATGTTTGTTACTTTCGCCTGTGGTCCCGCCTCCTCTAGCCGTTATTTTGTCTGGTATGACTTAACAACTTAAATGTTTAATCAGTCAAAAAACATGACATCGTTACATGTACATTTATCTGCCGAAACTGCGGCGGTGTCAATGGTTGACAGTTCGTCTGTAGCCATTTCAGCTAGGTCCTTCTTCTTCTATGATTTTGGGGCGTCCGCTGCATTGTGGGATACCGTAGCATCCACCGGCTGCTTACTGTGGCGGTAGTACACTTTCGGGAACTTTCTGCTTACTAGTCAGATCCATAATGGAGATTTGGATCTACTACATTGCTCAAATACTGCTTTTCAACTGCTACGTAACAAGCGTACTGCAGCCATTATGAGTGCTGAGTGGCATGTGTGCGGTTTTTATTTGGTCAGCTTAATGAAGCTTTAGCCATACGTTTGCCCCCTGGTGGTTGGCAAAATATTGGTTGAGGCAGTGTATGATGAAGAGGCACGCAGTGAAGCTCACATTTTTAATGTAAATATTGTTCACGATTAGGTTAATTTAATTGTGTCCACCAAAATCGTGATCACGATCAAAATCCGATTAATTGTGCAGCCCTAGATTTGACCCAGAAGTACTGTAAGTGACCATGAAAACATGAATTGTTAATGTAAAAACTGTCCCTCCCACAAAATAAGTAATCCTCCCCCCAGTTACATTGTCCTGGTGCTGGGTCTGTGTATGTGTGTTTGTTACAAGATTAATCAGATTATGCTCATAAGCATCACTACATCAGTCTAGGTGCCTCTATTACCTAAAACGTGAAATGTTTTATTTTCTTCCTGCTAACAATTTAATGCAACAAATGACAGGTGAATGTTTTCCTTTGTGTTTCTCAAGCTCTGTGTCTATGGCCCATTCTGTAATCCATATTGTCTGTGGTTAAGGAACTCTCCTGTAATTAATCCGTAAAACACAGTGACTCAGGACTCTCATTTATATATGAGCAATGACCCTGGCGTACATTTTCCCTAACCTCCATCACACCCTGCACCAGTTGTTTCTTTGAAGCAGCTCACTCCTGGAAACCTCATTGATTTTCCATCATTTTGTTTAGTGTAGGGCCAAGAAGTCACTGCAGTAGAGCCTTATGAATCCGACTGTTAATCAATAGCTTTCCCTTTGCTTCTCTTTATTCGCAGACACTCCCTTCAGTGCCCTCCAGTTTCCCAAATCCCAAACTTATCAATACTTATCTACTGAGGGCTCCGATGTGTCTACTGGCATGGCTTCTTTAGGGGATTGGTTTGACTGGACATAGCTAAATGTCTTCTACTTTTCCAGTAGAAGACATGTATATTTAGCTTTAAGCAGAGAGCAGCATTCATTGATTCTATGCTTCAAGGAAAAGGAAAATGATAAAATACTGCACATCAGAATTTTTAACCCTTTATTTAATTCTGTATGTATTGTCATATTGCCTGCAGCTGTGCTAAATCTGACTATAATGACTGGAGAATGAAATGGAGGTAGAGGACTGAGGCTGAGAACATTAAAGGGCTGATCAATATGGCACTTGGAGTTGCCTGGTCGGATTAAACAGCACATCTAATATGCCCTAACACGTCGATGCATGGCCCATATCGCTTAATTATGCTTATGGTGTATTACAGCTAACTCTAATTCCTTAACATTAAAGGGAAGCAGCAAAAGAGCTCTTCTTTCTCTGTTTCTTTTCCTTATTTTTTATATGGATACATATTCACCATAGTAACATGATGTTCAATTTAAAAAAAGGCAGACATGTTATTGATAATCACAACTGATTAAAGATTAAACAGACACAACTAGAAACACAATATGCCCTGCACTGCATAGTTTAGGGAGGGAAAATGGAGTATTTTTATATGAATTACTGGAATGGAAGAGGATATTTTTCCTTATCTGTCTCTGTTTTGTTTTTTCTAGCAACACATTAAATTATCTGTGAAGTCAGAGAAATATACACTTCTCAATATTACATTGGTGTTGCATACCTTTTTGCTTTGTAGGCTGTTTTTATCATGAAATATATGTTTGCAGGCCACTTTGGTCCTGCACACCAAAAATAAAAATGTACTCTAAAAAAGTACTCAAAAGTATAAGCCATCTATCAATTTTTAACACTATCATCCTTGATCAAGTTTTAAGGTTTTATTTAGGGTAAGATGTGAGTCTGTCTTACCAATACAGAAGCCACTGTAGCTCTTTAAACAATCGACAACCCAGTTTTACACCATTTTCGCTTAAATTACATATTATATTTTGGCCCTGTATGATCTAGGAAACACAGTAACACAAAATATAATAGGTAGAATACTCACAGGGCCATAAGCATTCAGAAACTGTGTAACATACCAATATTCATTTATTGTCAGGAGTGTTTCTGAACATTAAAACTAGACAACCATTAGGCTGATGTCAAGTTGTTGTTTTAAAGTAGTTTATAAATATTTTTTATTTGTTTTTAAGACACAAACTCATCATTATGGTGGACAGGATAAAGACAGTACATAAAGAACACCACATAAAAACAAGCTGAGTTTTATAATCAATATTTGACCTACTCATTTAACATATTAACAAAATATTGTAAACAAAATTAACATTAGCATCAATTCAAATAACTTTTATCTATATAGCGCCAATTCACAACAGATGTCATCTCAAGGCACTTTACAAGAAGAGTTATTACAATACAATGTTTAATGTAGAAATTACAACAAAAGTCATTCCAATACAATTATACAAACATTCCAATCAGTTAAAGTTTCGTAACTACAGCAATCTCTCAGCGATCCCTAATAATGAGCAAGCATGTAGCGACAGTGGAGAGGAAAAACTCACCTTTAACAGGAAGAAACCTCCAGCAGAACCAGAACCTGGCTCAGTGCAAGCGGTCATCTGCCACGACCATCTGGGGGTCTGAGAAGACGGAGAAGAGACAGAAAGAACTCAACGCAATCTGCTGGGATTTCTTACATATAAAACTTTAAACTGATTGGAATGTTTGTTTAATTTTATTGAAATGACTTTGGTTGTGCCTTGAGATGACATTTGTTGTGAATTGTCGCTATATAAATAAAAGTGAAAGTTGAATTGAATAGTGATTATTGACATGTTTTGCTAAAAAACAAAATCCAAAAAATTCCCTTTCACACTGTTATAATAGATCGTTATGCACTGTTTGTGGAAGAAAGTTAATTTATTTCAGTTCCTAATGAGACTAAACCATAGCAAAAAAAGTGAAGTGGAGAAAGCTAAGCCCTCTGAATACTTTCTGGATTCATTGTATATGTGCATGATCTGATGAAACATAAAAACATATCTGAAAGATGTGACATGGGTTTAAAAATGCTAATTCGAAGACAAACACATCCCCCTTATAACACGATGGGATGATATGACTGAATGATCTAATTAATTATATTTTCATGTTAGGTTCAGATGCATCCTAATCTGTGTAATGTGATGATGTGCTTTCATAAAAACTTTGTTTAATTGTTAAAAAAGACTAACAGGACAATATTCCATATTTTCCATCATTTGAAATTCAAATACATATTATTTAATAAAATGATATATACCGGTATTGGGAGGTGGCAAAAAAGTTTTTATAAGTCCTGCAGGAAAACAAAAACACTTGAATTCTGTTTATTATATTGCACTTACTGATCAACAAAAACCTGCTCTGCATTTCCTTGAAAATCTTCTTCCTATTCACACCTTTCCAGTTGATCTTTTTTGCAACAGCATCTGAGAAGATCCTTGCAAGAATGTTCCAAGTGCCTTTTTTGAGGTTCTGTCCTCCAACACCACCATGTGATGAAAACTATATAAAATCAGAGATAAACATAGATCCTGCTATTTCATTTGTCATAAATATCAATAAATTGGCATGTTCACTATGACACAATTACAATACCATGTTTTGTTTAGCATGTGAGTTCTGAGTATATTTAAGCCACTCCTCCAGTTCCTCAACATCCAACATGGTAGCCAGTGGGATATTGATAGCCTGCGGCATTTCAGCCACAGGAGTATCTGTGACTGAAAACTGTAAGGCGAGGTTACTGATGGCAGCAGCAAGCTGCATCTGTTGCTCCCTCATGTTTTCCAGCAATGTCAATATGTGCAGCTCAGCAGCTGAAAAGAAGATTCAACATTTTATATCTACAATTATGCTTGATCACCGACCAGCTGAAACAAGCATCCAAGTGTTATACATTTTTTTTCCCACCTGGACCTTATTTTTAGCATTTATTACACCCCTTGGAGTCCTTCCGGAGAAGGTTATATCTAGTCACAATCAGCGTGTATCCATATAATGGGAGTTGTGAGGACAGGCAAAACGCCACCTTTAAATAAGGTATTCTCCACTCTAAAACTCCGTCATTTAACCAATGTTTTGTTATGAATCATTATCAGGACTTCTCAGAGTTCACAGTGTCTCGGAAGTGCTTCTTTGTTCCGTTACGGGATATTTTTGAGGCTAGTAATACATCTCCACTATCGTGCTACAACAATTAGGTCACTGCTGTGCTCCATACCAGCTGTAAGTCTGAGCAGGACTTTCACTCTGAGCTCTACGGCCGTCGATTAAGAACTACTGCAGACATCAATATGGTTCATGTTTACATGTTTCCAAATTGCACAAACCAAATGACCGACTGGACTAAGTTCAGCTTCTACAGGCTCCCTTTCTAAACCTACACAGACTACAGGTGGAATGGAGGACGGCTGCAACGTCATTGAAATCCCATGTTAGTGTAAGTTTGAATCGGTTACATTAAAAACTTCAGAAGCTAATACCTTAATACCTTAGCACCTCTGAGACGTTTTGAACTCACTGGGGAATATCGCTAACTTTTCCGTACCAAGTACAAGCCCAACAGATTTACTTTCTCAAGCAGAGAATTACAGCTTTGCTGCAGTACACCACTTGTATATATGTGTGAGAAATCTTCATTAATGATTTCTGTGGGTTTAATGTCTTCAAGTTATGGACACGAAAACGAGAAAACAAAAAAAAACAATTGATAGCTGGTGTATAGAGCCGTCTCCAATTATATATATATATATATATATATATAAATATATATATTATATATATATATATATATATATAAATATATATATATATATATAAGTATATTAACATATATATATATATATATTATATATATATATATATATATATATATATATATATATAAGTATATTAACGTAATATTTTCTAAAACATAAGGTCCAGGTTGAAAAAAAGCTCCTTTTTGTAACATTTCATGTAGTCTATAACATAAATCATCTTTGAATCATCCACAAATGTTATGCCATTCATTAGCAATTAGCTCCATAATAAAAAGCAAAGTGATCTGTAATTCTCTGTTTGCTAATTCTTTACATATTTGGGACCCAGTCATTTTTAAACTATAGATCCCGAGAAGGAACACTAGTTAAACTACAGCCACTTTCTTTGCGTTTTTATCATCAGTGCAAGCACAAGCACACAGAACATCAAAGTTATAGAGAGTTTACAAATTGCAAACCTCTTTGAAAACTTTTAGGATTGATCATACATATTTTGAAACTTACAAATAGCAGAATCACTTTCACAAAAAATGGAAAGGAGAAAAAAAGAGTTGAGGTTGTAACAGGTATGATGTGAAGAGTTGTGAGTTGTTCCCCATTCAAAAGCTGTTTCTCTCTTGAGATTCTGAAGTTGCATACTTTTTCTCAATAGGCACTTTAAAATATATCATGAAATATTGTTTTGTGACAGATATGAGCTGTAAACCTATTTTTAGGGTAAATGGAATGACTGAATGACCTCTCAAGCTGCTATCAACTTTGACAAAAAAACTGGTAAAGAACTCTTCCTTTGATTCTGCTATGTTGGAGCTGGGATGCTTCTAAAACCTATAGGACCGTGGATCTCAAGGTCCTGGGTTGGAGACCCCTGGTCTGGCTAATATTTGGCAGACATGGTGCAAAGTGAAGAGGTACTTAGTAAGACAATACTGCTGCTATCACCCCTTTGCTTGAAATTTAGTTATTGTGTTGTTTACAAAATGGCATAGTGCTTTGTTTTGCATGCTGCAGGAGCTGGGTTCTATCAAGTTCCTTCAAGAAAAAAAAAAAACTTGCTGACAAAGTGTTGCATTTTGTATTGAAGGGTGCCATCTTGTTAAATGGCCCAAATAGTATGTAACTTGAGGTTACTGTACTGTAGATGGAAATCAGCCCTGCAAGGATGAGCAGGCTAAAACATTGAGATTTCTTGAGCTATACATATTCCCTGCTAGTGGGTTTAAAATGATATTTACAGCTTTAACTGATATTTTACCTGAGCAAGGAATTGGTCCAGTACCCGCCCTGCTCAGTCTATATCTAGGGCAAAACAGTCTGTCCTGATGTTCAGTCGAGAGCAGGGCAACATGGAGTTCTTGCATTGAGTCTGAAGCCAAGTGAGAGACTGGGGGGGAAAATGGATGTCTCTGAAAAAGAATCATAATTACTAAGTTGTTTTTTACAGGTAAAAACTTTGACGACAAAAGATTTTATGGCGGTATAATAATGCACAAGAAAAGTAACTGTACCTTGACCACATTGAGAGCTTCTCAGATCTGGCATCTGCTTAACATGGAGAAGAGGACTGGGAGGTGTGGCAGATGGGGGAATAGGGACAGATGAAGCAGCTGAGGAAAAATAATGTGACAATATCCATATTACATAATTAAGTTTATGCTTTTAATACCGTAAGCTGATTTTAAAAGATGCATTCAGCTTAGAGAACACACCATTAAAACAAGAGGATTCAAGCATAGGTATAGCTGAGGTCTGGAAAACACCATTGAATGGCAAGTAAGGTGTAGGTGGGGAAATGGTTGGTGCTGGAGTCAAGCAGAAATTGCTGCGTCTTCGTTTCCTAGTATTGTCTTCACTGTCAAAATCTGTGTCAAAGAATATCCTTACAAAAGGAATAACACATTTTGTTGTGTACTTCATAATAAATGTAATAACTTTTTGAATGAATGCACCGTGACTGTCTAATGTGTGTGCATTATGTCTCAGTATTTCACACCTTGGTTCAATTTTTTCTTTTCCGAATGATTTCTTCCTCTTCATCTGTTTGTAGCTCAGAGGTGTTACAGTTCAGTGAGGCTCTCAGTTTCTCTCTTGCCCTTAAATAATCACCTGATTAAAAGTAACAAAAGAGTATGTATTGCTTTAAGAGATCACAAGTATCTAAACTGTATCGCTTTGATCTGCCAACTCCTGTCCCTGAGTTCTACTGTCCTGCAGGTTTTGAATCAAAGGACTGAATTACCTCTTGAGCTGCCATCAACTTTGGCAAAGAGCTGATAACAAGCAAATTATTTGATTCAGCTGCTGGACAGTAAATCTTGAGGACCAGGGTTGGAGACAACTGCTTTAAACAATGAACACTCCAGCACTAACTATTTTGAAGTCTTTCTAGGCTCTTTTGTTACCATTTGGATTATCCGTCTCTTTGATCTGTCATCAATTTTCCTCCTGCAGCCACATCCAGGGAGGTTGGCTACAGTCCCATGGATCGTACATTACTGAATGACATGTGCAGCTGTAGTCACAGAAACATCTAGCTGCTTGGAGATGGTCTTATAGCCTTTACAGTTAACATGCTTGTCTATGATTTTCTTTCTCATCTCCTGAGACAACTCTTTCCTTTGCTTCCTCTGGTTTATATTGAGTGTGGTAAACACCATGTCAATCTTCATCTTCATCTTCAATTTAAAATATGTTTTACAATCTAATAAAGGACAGAATAAGAATACCCTTAAATTGAGTAAACACGAGGCAGGGTTAGTTTGATCAAATTTTGTCAGCATTTTATACAAAACAAGAACAACTATTCTCGTTTAATAATGGTTGGAATACTCTACTTTGCTGTTCTTGACATAAAACAGTATTTTTTTTCTTTTGTTCACCAATGGACCATACTTGTTTTTGCAAGGACTCTGATATCATGCAAGGTCCAATCCTGTCGTGGGTCTTCACGTTTTTGGATAGCCCTGTTTATCCGGTCATCATTCCTGTAGTTTGGCCAACATGTAACTCCACTGTCATGCCATGATTCAGGGATAATATTGACAGTCCTTGTGTCTTGTGTCAGGGCTTGTGTCACAAAAAACATCTGAAAAACCAAACCTTACATTTATTGTTTTGAAAAACCCAACCTTAAAAAACTGAAAAACTAACCTTTTCCCCAATTCTTTGACCTAACATTTTTCTTCAGCTTTAATTTTAACAATTTAAGATTCTGTAGTTAACTCTCTGTTAACGTAACGATTGCAATTATACCAATCTTGTGTTACAGTCGTTTTAGTTGCAACAATCACATATTTGGACTTCAATAAAAAAAAGAATCAAAGTATATTTTTGTCAAACCATATTACAACAACTTCCACCATTATCTTACAGATTACCAATTGAAGTTATGCAAAATGGAAATATTTCACCTGAATATAATTTTTTTTTGAAGAATCAGCAAGCAAAAATTAACAAATCAAATAAACCAAGAAATAGTAGATACATGTACTAATTAACACATTCACTTTCAACATATCAAATTCAAAACAAAAACCAACCCCAGGTCAAGTTATTCTCAAATCATCTAAACAAACTAGTTTTATAAGTTATTTTGTTTGTATTGATTGGGATACTCACACAGTTGAAATGCTGAAGAATTCCAAAATCTTTTTGTAGTAAGACTCCTCCTTATCCCTATGATTGGTCAAGTCAGTCTCCAGTCAGATCAATGTCACCCACTACTGTGTTCCCAAACCCTACATCTACCCTAAAATAAACATTTCCAATCACACTGCCAATCTCTTTGAACTCAAATCGGATTCACAGCGACTATGGAACAGATGCGGTCTGGTTTCGATACGGATTCACGCAGACTAACTTCTTTAATGTTTTAAAAATCTGCATACGGCGTGTGGAAAAAATAAACTCGGTGCAGGAACTTTCCAGAGCTCCACAGCCGCTGAGAATGTTCAGAATGTACTACATGTTTTTTTTTTTCTTTGTGGGAACCTTTTGGAGTCTGAAACGCATTTGTTCCATACTTGCTGTGAATCAGGCATTATCCCATATGATCAAAGCTCAAGTACTCTAAGTCTGTGCATTTTATTTATACAAATGTAATAAGGGCATGACTGTCAGCTTGTCTTTGTAAGGCAGGCATACACACTTATGAGATATCTGTGAGGCTTTTGCCACTTTAAAGGGCCCTGTATTTTGAGACACAATAAATACATCAAGGAACTCAGAGCTCACTGGATAGATGGAAAAAGGATGTTTCTCTGTGAAAACTTTAAATACAACATATATGTCATCTTTTGACTGAATGATGCTATGTAAAACACAGATGTCTCTGCCGATAACAAAAACATTATCACCTGAGGAAACTTTAATGGACCACTTTTCAGAGTGCAGCTCCCTGTACTGTTCTATTACTTGAAGCCCATTGGGGACAGGTCCAACATAATATTGCTTTTTTAAATTTATACAAGGTAACTCAATGTTCTGACCATTTTCTTTTCTGATAACCTCCTTTTTATCTGTGCAAGTGGAAATTCTGGCTTTCTCACTAATTTCTTCAGTTTATGCAGAAAGTTTTCATATGGAAAACATGAAATTGAATTCAAACATCCATGAAGTTTGACATCTGCAGACAAGTGGACTAAAGCATGCACATCATAAACTACTGCATCTTTGCCATGAATCTCCATAAAATGACTGACAAACGTTTTGAGCAGTGTGTTTGTATACCTATTATATAAAGAACACAACTGAGGACTGACAAGGATGCTAATCCCTGCATATATAGCATGACGTTGTTATATATGCTTTCATCTAAATAAGGTGCCAAGGCAACAGGCCCGGTATACAACAGAAACTGCCTCAGTTCTGTTGCTTTCCATCGATCTAACTCCCTCAAAGACCTTGGCTTTCTTGCAAACTCACTTGGTATATAAGCACGCATATGTATAAGACAAAGCAAAATCCTATCAATAACAGAAGAGGACAAGCGAAATTTTAAGGGGCCCCTCAGCCAGACATTCAGTAGTCTACGTGTTACACCTAAGCCTTGGTAATAATACAAAACCACCACATTTTTGTTGTATTTTGTAATTGGTATTTGTTTTAAGGATAGTTCGAGCATCCTTTGGTAAATTTGGGTGGTAAAGTCTCAACACAGTAAGAAGGGCTGTGAGGGCAACTAATGAAATGCTAAACTGAATAGCCCAGTTGGCTAAACTTTCTGCAAGACTGTCTTGGCTATCAACAATCTCAAAGTCTGATTCAGAGCTTGAATTGGAAGTATCTAGTCTCTCCTCTTCTCTTTCACATTCATTTGTGAAAACAGTGCCAATATTGTGACTTTCAGTTTCAGATGTTGAATCAAGTCTACAATCACTGTCATTGCTGGTTTGAACCACATCAGCCTTCTGAACTGGCTGTTGTCTTGAATTAAAAAGACAGTCCTCTGCAATGTCATGCAGTCGCTTCTCTAGAGAGATGCGAGCCCTTCGTCTTAATCCAGAGCTTGTCAGTGGAGGTTGCATTTTGTTCATCCATCCATCCATCCATTTTCTTAACCGCTTAATCCTTAATGGGTCACTTAATGGTATATATATATAACATAAACTGCTATTTGAGTATAAGTCTAGGTTTGTTTGGAATTATTAAATTATTAAAAACTTACCTCACTGCTTTGTAGATAGATAGATTTTAGTCTGCTACTAAAAACTTCTTTCAAACACTACCTGAAAAAAGAAAAATAAATAAAAGTCTGTTTACATACAAACCATTGAAAAGAAATTACAGAACAATACATTATCAATAGCAAATAGTAACCCACTGAGCAATAGACGTCTATAAGACGTGCCGTCTAAATTCAAACCGAAATTAGCCCATCTATAATCGGTCTATATTTTAGCCCGAATCTAGACAACACAATTTAATACATTGATTATTAAATATTAAATAAAAAAAAAAAACTGTAAGCTGTGTAAATGATGGCCAAGTGCTGGATTAAAACATTTTTAACAGTCATTGATCAATGTACAATGTAGTTTATATTTAGACTCGATTTAGACGTCTAAATAAATACGTCGTATCAACGTCTCTCTAAAGACCAAATTTAGCGATCAAAAAAATAACTACGTTGCACAACTGATGTCCAAATATTGGACTTAAATAAATTTGAATTGCCATTGATCAATATACAGCAAAGTTTAGATTTAGACTTGATTTAGATGTTTATTGAATGTCTACATTTAAACCTGGTTTAGACGTAAAGGTTATTTTAGTGGTAACCTCCCGCCCTCAGCACTGGGAGGCCGCAACACATTTAAAGTACCGCTCAGTCTAATCGTCTTTATGGTGATATGAGCATATCGGAGTCCTCCGAACCAATTTATTTTACTCATTGGGACCACTACGTGTGAGAAAACGTTTCTTCAAATATGAAGGGTCACATATAGGTGAGTGCTCAAAGGAAAGTTACTGAAATGTTGTTTTGTCCTACAATGTTTGTTATCCGTTTGCAGCATAGCTAGCAGGCTAGCTATAGCTTACCTGCTAGCTTGCTATTAAGTAGCCATTAAACCGAATGGTCCTTTGAAACCATGTACTTTGTCTTAATGGATAATATCGCTGTGATCTCTGTGACACTTAAAATATTTATTCATTTATTCTATTGCTGTGTTTGCAGAATCTGTTCAGAAAACTTTAAAAGAGGCAACGGAGTAAATGACCAACTCAGCAATGGCTGCAAATCTCAAACAGGCTCCAGCTCGAAGTGTTGGAGGGGGCTATAAGAGGCCGAGGACACCTTTGGTGTACTTTATTTATTTATTTACATTTTGGTTTAGGTTGATGCATTTCCCACAGTTTTTGTATATTTAAAAAAAAATTGACCTAATTTTTGTTTTGTAAATGTTTTGCATACAGATACCTACATTTCTATTTTAGTAATTTAGTAATTAGACTAGTTATTTTTCACCACAATCTTTGTTTAAAAAAATAAGCAAAAAAATATTTTGATATTATATATTTGAGTTTGTGTTTTTATTTTATGGCAATGTATGTTTACAAATGTGTTGAAATTAAAAACATATATATTGCACATTCATATGTTTGATATGATTTGATGTTTGAAAAATGTTTTGATTTACATTACAGTAGGAAAGTTTGGTCAATGTTAAGCTTAAGAGATGTATTTATATCCAGTGCTATAAATAGCACAGTGTTACTGAAACCTTTTTAAAAGATCATTGTCACAACATCCTGGCAAGACAGAAAGGAAAAGATCACAGGTTAAATCCCCCTTCCCTTTTTAGAGAACCTGATTTAACATTCAATTTCACAACTTTAATTTAATTTTAATAGGTTTGTTGTGATGAATTTAATAGATTGTAAAGCTGGATTTATTAGAATATAATAGGCTATATTACATTTAATAGACGTCTATACGACGTCTATATGACTTCTAGATTATCTGATGGTGTATAAATTTGGTATAAAAATAAACGTCTGGCAAATGTATAACTTTAGACGTCTATAAATAGACGTTCATTAACGGTTAATTAAACGTCATACATTAGACGCGGTGTATAGAGGTAGTCGTCCTTTAGACAGCTAGTCTATATCTAGACAGCTGAAAAACTTCCATTTTTTGACCAGTGCTAGACCGTTTTTAGCCTAGACGTCTACGGACCATGTCTTTTAGACCGAAAAAAATGCTCGGTAGGAAGAGATGCTCTGGGCAATGATGCATCGGCACCGCACATGTTTCTAGCTGACTGAACGTAACAGCTGCTGTTTCGCCTGTCACCTAAGTGCAAACCCGTGTTTAAAAGGAGAGCATCTCTATTTGTCAACAGGATGTGTCTCTGCCAAAAGTACAACATTTTTAATCAACTTAAATGTTCGGAAAGTAGCTGTTACATTATGAAGCCAAAAAGAAAACAATGTTTCCGCTATGTGGGATTCTAGAACGTGACAGTACCGAAAGATAGTCCTGCACTGTGACATTGTGATGTTAAAATAATGAAGTCAAACGTGTTCAGATAAAGAGTTAAACCCTGTTTTTTTTAATCTACCATAAGACAGCACATATTCAAGACGTAGCCTACATGCATAGGAAACATGATAAAATTATAAAATATTTGACAGCAGCCACATCACTGATATTTTAATCTGCTTTCTCATAATTATCGGGCTTTTTGAACATTGCGTATTTCCAGAGACATAATTTGGCATAACATTTGAAAGTTTGATAGCATTACTGGAATATTAACACAAAAACCAGCGTCTCTCAGGCACATAGCTGCGCTCAGGAAAATCACGTTCTATCCGCTGCCCACCCCACATATTTCTCCTCAGCCGTAAACAAGCGCCTCTACCTTAGAAAAATAATCATAAACAATCATAAAAAGTGCTGAGGACATGTCCTCGGCGTCCCCGGTTAAAAATGACGCATATGTCTCGCACAATGACCGCTAAAGATGGGAACCAACCACCTTGTGACAGCGGGATATGGATAAATTGTTCATACTAATGTTAAACTCCTAACGTAAAAAAATGGATTTGTTAAATAACTGTATAATAAACACAATACAAACATAGCCTTACATCAACAGTAACTGAAGTGTTAACATTTATAACCTAATAAGAAAAAAGTAATCTTCTAAATGTCATAAGGAAATCACAGCTAACGAAAATACAAAACAACAACGTAAGCTAGCTGAACTTTTTCTTAACAACCTGTGTTAAAGTTAATAAAATAAATAAGCTTAGGACTCTCCTTAAAAACGAAAAAAAAATTATCCTCTCATGAATAAATTGTAAATTCATAGTAAACTTACCGAAGTCAAACGTTTTAAATCGGAATATGTCCTCCTTTGTCCGATTTCTCTTTCACCACTGTAGTCCCTTTGACACTGACAGTTCCGAGTATTCCCGCGTCCGTTTTGCTGATTCCGGCCCGGCACAGATCTGACTCAGCGATCTCAGCGTTCCCGCCTCCTAAAACCGAGGTAAGGGCCAGCTCTGTATGTCAATCAGAATACGGACCTGACTGATACGCGGATTTGCAGGTATAAATTCGGACCTGGGGCGGAGTCAGCTGCTGTCTGGGGTCTTATTGATTTATGACCCTTAGTGGGAGGGGGGATTGGGCTAGGGTTACCAGAGGTCAAAACTTTGTGTGTTTTAAAGTGCTTTATAAATAAAATTTTGATTTGTAGGAAAGGCGGAGCCTGGGGTCTGTTCTATCGAGCTAGAATTGGGACTTAAGTGTTGTACCTGTAACTTTTAGTTTTGTACCTGTCACTTATTATTTGTACTTGTAACTTATGCTTTGTACTTGAAAATTACATTTTGTACCTGTAACTTTTAGTTTTGTACCTGTAACTTATTATTCATACTTGTAATTTATGTTTTGTACTTGAAAATTACGTTTTGTACTTGAAACTTATGTTTTGTAACTTGCACACATTTTAAAAATACAAGTTTCAAGTTACAAGTTATAAGTTTTAAGTTTCAAGTTACAGGTTTCAAGTTACAGATTTGGCCTACCTGGAAGAACCAATGAGTGGCTTGTTGATTTTGACCAACAAATGATTTCTCGAATTTCTATCCAATCATGGCAAGAGAAAGATAGGGCGCTGCACCGCTCACAATCAAACCTGATTACCTTCACACTGCAACTGCAGCTATTGCAGCTGCTACAAACCACGCCCCCAGGTGACTCAGGTGCAACTGAAACAACATGGTCGCTGCCGGGCCGGCTCTCTCCAAGCACAGGCCTCACGGCTGGATTTCAGAGTTTTTCCCTCGGCTTCAACCCCTGGAATGATGGTTAATTAAGCGTGTTTCCTTATCTATTTAGTTGATGACTTCTGGAAGTGCTAAAACATTATCAAAAAGTTTGCTAACAAAGGTTGCAAATTCAGCTAGGAGGAGGTGCTTTACTAAAGCCAGTTTAAAATGTATTTAATCCTTTACTCATAAAAGTAGATATAGGCATGTCCAGAAAGCATAACCGACTTTTGTCCACTGTGGTATAAATGCAGATGCGCTCCTTCTTATTTTTAAAATCATCTTAAAAAACATGCTTATTTCTTTCAGTAAAAGCCGAAGTCCATCACCAGCCTGGCATTGATTTTACGATAGGTGAGTAAATAATCTTAAATTTAATTCTGTGCATGTAATTAAAATCATAGATTTATCTTTTTTCTTTTTCTTTTTGTTTGTACAGAATTTGATGATACAGTATTCAATAGATTGCTGGATGGGGAATATTATTTACTCCCTTTCATTTTGTTTTGTTTTTTACAAGCAGAGACAACATTTTTTTTTTTAATCGGTTATTCTTTTTTTCAGAATAGGATGAAACGCCGATTTACACACATATTACACCCGCAATTACGGGTTGGTGACATTTTTTTAATTTGTATCGCGTCAGCTTAAAAATAAATAAACTGTATATTTTACTAACATGTTTTGTTTTTTTAAGATGTCCAGAGACCTGTGCACCAGGTCCAGCCGCTAACCGCTTCCACAAACCCATCGGGTATTAGCATTTAACTTATTTAATATAATATTATATTTATTTATATTGACAATGTTTAAACCGGAGGTAACTTGGGATTTGGCGCAGGAAGGAGACCAAACGGCTCCAGCTCCACACCCTGGTGTGTATTTTAAAACATTTGTATGTATGTATATATGTATATATATATATATATATATATATATATATATATATATTGATACTTTTATATGCTTTACATATATTTGGGTAAACATTTGTGTGTTTAGTGAAGTAGTAAGAACATATACATATGTAAAGGTCATATACTCATAGAATTTTGTGAATCTGTGATCGTGGGAAAACTCAGTGTCTGTAAGTTGGCCTGTCAGGTAGTTATCTAAGACAACAAAGCTGAGTCTATTAAACATACTTTGGAAGCAGAAGTAGGGAGTGATAGGGAGTTACGAACGCTGTGCTGGAATAATGAGAAACATAACTCACAAATGAACTGTTCAAGGTCTCGGGGAAGCAAAAAGGTATGGGAAACTGTGATTCTTCTGCTGACCATTTATGTGTATGTGTAAAGACAGGTCACTTAGTCTAAACAGTGAAAAAATACGTGGTGTGTTCAACTATGAATCCTTTGTTTTGTGCTTCAATAAAAGAGTGCTCCCCTGTCAAGAATTTAGTCAGACTTTGGTCTGGCTCCATCTGACTCAGGTGTGTTGCCTCAAACAGAATTCTGTTGTGTGTGTGTGTGTTGTTTCTTCTCTCTCTTCTGGGTAGGGGCTCTTCAAAGATCTCGCTGAGGACAGTTGGGGTCCTTTAAAGATTTGCAGTCAGCAGTCCAGATTGGGCAGCAAGGTTTATCCTGAAATACATGATATAAAGAGAGAATAAATTCCACAAAAAATATATATACATATACTTAATATATCATATTGACAGCCTTTTCATATCACACAGAAGCACTAATTGATATCGAAGACGAAGACGATATACACACCGCTTCGCAGGTGTCTGAGATAGAGCGCGATACGTGCTGAAAGTATTTGTTGAATTTTTGTAGAAATATTTCTCTACCCATATTCATATTACAATTTTTATTCAACAGCTGTAAACCTTAACGACGAGCCGGCCGGTACATCTGCAGCGACAAGGCAGCTAACAGGTGTGTGTGTGTGTGTGGCATGTATAGATATCATTGGGAGGACCACCCTTTGTGTTAGTGTGTGGGTGTGTGTGTTACGCTGTCTTTTTTTAATCATGACAATTCATATCTATACAGAGTTGTTTAAAGTATGTTTCCTTTATTATAGGAAGAAAAAGAACGAAGAAAGAAAAACACAGCAGAGGTATTCGAAAGAATGGAAAGTGTAAAGAAGCCAGAACACCTTGGATCAAACGGGCTTTGGAGAGAACTGTTTTCATGATGTGCCAGATGAGTACTATGTGTTTTAAATTGATTGAAAAATGTGAATAAATAAAAATAAATAAATAAAATAACAAATAAAAACGTCTTATGTCAAAAACACCACTTTAAACACTTAAACAAGATGTCACACACACAATCTGAGAGGTGATGCAAACAATCTTTCGCTAAACCTAGATAGGATTAACAAATGTCTTGAGCGATTAAACAGCGTTCCTACCAGCGACCTGCGACAGGCCTCTGAGGACGCCGCTGATGGGTCATCCAGGGGTCTCGAGCTGCTTAGAGAAGGTTCTGCTCAAATCCCTGTTCTCCAAAACAGGCATATAATACCTGTAAATGCTCCACGCATTGAAGAATCAAATACTTATGTTTGTCATAACAGTTTAGATTAAATAAACGCTGAACTTGCCTTACTGAATCGTCATGATGAAAATGAATCCATCGTCCGTTTAAACGACAGCCCGTGTGGCTTAGTGCACCTGCGCAAAGCTGTTAACCAAATCCCACCTTGCACAGCAGCAGCAGCTGGTGTTGAAACCCCTATAATTCAACCAGAGATTCAAACGAAATAATTTATTAGAACAATGCGAAACAACATGTTTAGAGCAATGGATGGAGGTGGTGCAATTCATAATCTCAGAACAGATCAACTCCCCATCTCACACCCACACTCCTTAAGACCCCAGAATGGTTGTTTGGTATTTTCTGACAATCAAATTACCGAATGCCCACAGACCCCACCCCATACAGGTGGTGGCACTCCCGTAATTCAACACCAGCCTCAGACAGATGATGGCGCTATTGCAATTTAGCACAATAATGAGCAAATAATTGAACGTCCTGAGTTTAACAACATTGAAATTCGAAGAGATGTATTTCTCCCCATGCTACAGCAACCAGATTTAGCGTTATTCTACAGAAATGTCAAGGCTGAATTAGGCAGATACAGTCACCAGTGTTGTGAATAGAAATGATGTGGTTCAGATTGAATTGATAACAGGTGGCAATCAACAACATCACCATAAAACATTCGTAGTTGATACACAAGATATTTTAGATCAATTTGCCTCATTTCTGGAAGGAATTGTCCAGTCTAACATGGAAATCTGTGGTCACGAGCGTTTACAATTTATCGTTCAAATAATAACAGATCAGCGCAACGGTAGTTTAGGAAAAAGGACAATACAGACATTGCTGGATGATAAGTTAATTGTGAAAATGAGAAGACGTGTACATTTTAAATAATCGTCATGACCAGCTTTGTTTTGCGATCTGCTTTGTATTTATGTATTAAACCCCTGTTGCACAGACAGAGAAACCAGGATAAAAGGTGCATGTTTACAAAACAGAGCAGGTCTCTAAGAACATACCCAGGTTTCATTTTCAGATGTCAACAAATTTGAAGAAGTAATCAATAGAAAAATTGTGGTATTTCACAGCACCGATTCAAACAGAATGTTACAAAAGTTCGAAACAAACTTTTCTGATATAACAAACTCTGTGTTCCTTTTTCTACACCAAAACCATTATTATGGGGTTAAGAATCAGAAGCCTTCCTTGGGACAAAATACGTCTGTCAACACTGTTTCCTACTATATGAAAAACCTGAACAACACTACTGTGAAGGTTATTGCCCGGTTTGTCAAGGTACAATTTGCAAACAGCTAGAAAAGCAATTTATGCGTTGTTCAGACTGCAATATGCTCTGTTATAATGCGAAGTGTTTTCAGAGACACAAAGCCGTTCTTGAAGGCGCCAGCCTCTGTCAGTTGAACATAAAATGTCTTGATTGTGGGTACAGATACAGAGGGTCAAGAGTACAGCACCACTGCCCCAAATCTGCCTGTCATGTATGTGGTGTAAAAATAGACACACATGAATGAAGAGATCATTTATGGTACATACAAACCGCTCCTGTGGACACTGAGCTTATCAAAAAATGCTGCCACTACGATGTGGAAACTTTTTTATCAGCCAAAACAAACACATACCCTATCTGGTCTATAAGAAAACGGATGATGGCAGGGAAAAATCTTTCTATGGACTGTCATGCATGACTGATTTTTTATTTCACATCAGGAGACCGGCTTTTTACCAGTTCACGTTCGTTGCACATAATGCTGGCGCGTTTGATGCTTATGTGGTGTTACAAACCATGACAGGATTGTGTTTGAACCCGCAGATTCTTATGCTAGGTGCCAAGATTCTGTGTTTCAAAGAACAATATTACCAAATTAAATTCATAGACACCTTATCATTCATTGCTATGAAGTTGTCAAAAATGTCGACGGCTATGGGGTTCCCTGATGTTGCAAAGGGGTTTTTCCCACACAAATTCTCCTAAGAGGAGAATTCTCCTAACGCTGTGTCCACACCAAGGGGCAAACTCCGCCCGCAGAATGTGAAGCCAACGCGGAAGTGTCAAAAATTGCAGAAAAAAACTGCCTATAATCAGATTGGTCGTCGATATTTAGTAAAGGTAATCACAAGGGAATGAAAGAGAATAAAATGCTATCTGTACATCTGTTGCTATACCTGAGGGTGCAGCAGCAGGAGCAGAGGGACCAGGGACTGGGGAGCCAGGAGAAGCAACAAGGGACGAGTTTGTTGCAGAATCTGTTAAGACCATATTAAATGTTAGCAGTTTGAAAACAATATTCATAGGAAAATTATAGACAGTGGTCCCTCATTTATTGCAGCAGGGGTTCTCAGAGTAACTAGCCCCTGCCACACACTTTATACACTTTTCTCCCCCCCAGACATATATTAACATTACTCTTTTGTCAAGTTTTAAGATTGCCAAAGTGCAAACCTTTGCAGCCTTTGAAACGTAGATGTATTATTATGGCGCTTTTTTTCTTCATCACCGCGCCACTTTTGTGCGCCTTTTCCTTCCTGGTGCAGGTGTGTTTTTACGAATGTGGTAGCTACATTTTGTACGTTTTTTTCCGATTAGACGTGAAGGTTATCTAAACCAACAATGATAAATTTGTAAAGCGCAGGAGAAACGACATGGAGATTTATTGCCTCCAATCAATCAGGATGCAGAATGAAATGTGCATTGTTGAAAGTTGTACTGTGCAATAAAAAAAGCGAGGCAGTGAAGGATAAATAGCGGGACCACTGTATACGGTTTATTAATAAACATATACTTATATAAAAACATGCATAAATTAACTGCCTATATTAATTTATAGTAAACATACCTTCTGAGTGGGACTCCCCTGCTGCCTCTTCGGGCTGTCCCTGGTCCTCGAGGAGGATGTTCTCCGCAGTCCGCACCATGTTGCTTGTGGTCTCCCGCGGGGTGAGGAAGTGGTCCATAAACCCCAGTACCGCGGAGAACTTCCATTTCCTCCCCGATCCTGCTGCTGACCCACTCCTCTTCTCCTTCTCCATCCTCTTCTCTTTGGAGTAGCTGTCCCTGAGGCTCTTCCACTTTCTTCTGCAGATCACCTTGAATAAACATTAACTTGTTAGTGGAAAACTATTTGTACATCACTGGGAAAATAGCAGGACAGAAGGCGGGCTTGCTAGCTTTTGCCGGGCTTTGCCAGGTAAGTGAAAACAAAAAAAGTGGACGCACTTACCGGGTTGCCCGATCTCTTCACTTATCACCCTCCAAGCTTGGTCCTTTTTATTCCTGTCCCTGTATAGAAAACAACTTGGGTCGTACAACTCCGGGTGGTTCGCTACGGCGTTGATGAGCCTTTTCTCCATGTTGAATGAATGTTTTTGGCTGCACCTGCCCCTTTGAACTCGGTCAGAGCATCACGTCACCAGGCTCCTGATTGGTTGTCGCGGCGCGACTTGAAGCGGGAGTTGAGATTTTTCCAACTCGAGCGGTGGGCGCGATGAACGCGAATGCACAAAATGCACCACATAAAATGCAGCGCGAATTTTCCATCGCATCTGTAGCGCGAATTGTTCGCGCGAATCATGCATTAAAAGCTTTATTGCGACGCAAATCTGCTTCTGAAGTGTCGCGGGACACCAAGTCGCGCTTCATCACGCTCCTACATTGATTTTATATGTAAAGCTGAAGCTCTAGTTGCTCCTATCGCGTTTGGTGTGGACACAGCGTGAGAGGAGAGTTTGGATTACAAAGGTTCATATCCACCCCCTGAATGTTATGGCGTTGATGATATGTAACCGGCTGAATTATTTGATGATGCCAATGGGGATCCGTTCAATCAGATAACCATTTCCTCAGCTTGTATGCGCGTCTTCCGAGCCAATTATCTACAATCTGAAATGTTTGCAGTACCATCGCAGTCGATTTTACAACGATCAATGTAAATGGTTTTCTTCACCCGCCATCTTGTGGTTGGAGTACATGGCTGCGAAAGAAAACATAAAAATTATACACGCCCTACTTGAAGCCAAACGTAAAATAGGCCGGTTTTATGTGGATGGTTATGCAGAAGTACAAGGTATTAAATATTGTTATGAATTCTTAGGTTGTTTTTTTTCGGTTGTGTTGAAAATTGTTACCCCTATGCACAACACCTGTTCTTTAAAAAACTAAATGGGGAAATCTATGCTGAAACCATGGCGAGATTGCAGACGTTAGAAAATATTGAGGATTTTTAATGTGATTAAATGTTTTATGCTTGCTGAAAGTTGCTAAAGGCCTTAGAGGAAGTAGTATCTGATATGAGATGTGCTGTACCATATATGGAGGTGTTTTTCAGAGAGAAGCTGCAGAGCCAGGCACCATCAAGCGCCGCCAGGTACTTGTTATCTCGCAACCAGTAACTGAATGTGTGTGTGGGGAAATAAATCAGCAAATGTATTGGTGTGTATGTGCTGTGACCCATCATGTGGATTGAATAAAGCAAGCCTGTCTGCAGAAGAGAGGCAGAACGCCTGGGATTCAGACTACTGAGGACAGGTCTTCTCCACGCTCTGCAGAGGTGAAATTAAATTAAGACTCAGCCTGACTTTTTTCTCCACTGAAGATGTTTTACTCTAAGTACTCCTGAACTGGGGGTGGTTTGAGACCACGACAATTTGGTGCCGTGATCCGGATTTTCGTCACAGAAAAGGAGTCTGACACAAATCATGCCGGCAATTTCATAAGGTAAGCAGACTTTTTGTTCTGCTCATTGGCTTTGTTCAAAAAAAGTTTTTTGTGTCAGACTTCAAGTAGCCTACCTGAAGTTCCTAAATTTACTGCAGTGGAGAAAAACGAGGTATGAGATAAAGTAACAGGGTTACTGAACATAGAGTTGTGTGGTAACCGGGTTACACACTTAAATCCTCCGGGAGGAATACTGCATTGAGAGAAGCAACCGGGTTGCACCAGGCCAGGGGTCTGATAAAGGTTAGAAACGTAACCGGGTTACGGCAGGCCTGGGGTCTGATAAATGTTTTATCTTGGAGTGGCGTCCTAATATTTTTCTGACGAGAAAAGTACTATAACCGGGTTATAGAGCTGGGTTTGAGGCCCTGGAGGTAGGATCTCCAAAATTCTATTTTGAAATAAAAGAGAAGGGATCCTAAAAAGGATTCTTTGGAGCTGATTTGAAACTGACCGAGGCGAAAGGAGACTGACACAAAGGCGTGCACGCAAAAGAAGATAAGCAGACCTTTTCTTCTGCTCATTGGATTTTACCAAAAATCTTATTGTGTCTAGACTTCAAGTAACTGAGGTTTATAAATTATCTAGAAGTGGGTGATACGAGTAGAATTTTAATATAGTGTTGAGGGTTCAAGTCCCAAAAACGTGAGTAAAAGGGTGTTTTAAGAAAATAGAATCACAGAGAGGAGAGAGAAAGTGAGGAGAAGGTGTGTGTGAGAGAGAGATCTCAGCGCTGGGTGTGTGTGTGTGAGATTTCAACTTTGTATGAAAGCAGGAGGTTGAGAGGTGAGCTGAACTTTTGGGTTCGTGTTAAAAAAAGGACTATCATTAGTAAAAACTCGAGTATAAACTATTATATAAGAATATATGAATGGATAAGAATATATGAATGGATAAGAGAAATTAAACACTCTAGAATATATAGATAGCGGAACTGATGTTGGGTACGCGTTTCAGTCCGTGCTGAATTTGTGACGGATACGTCTAATTTTGTGCCACATTGAAATCTGGAAAAAGTGGTGTGAATTACGCTGATGGGAATTGAAATTGAGGTGTGGAGTTCTTTATTTACCGAAGGATGTGTTGCTATTTTATTGAGTAGTTTCGTGGTAGAGTTTAACTGTTTTAAGCGACGTTAGCCGAAAAGGGCTAACGTTAGCACCAGACTGAATCTCTTTGCTGGGGGAGCTCGCAGCGAGCGGAGTCTGTTCAAGAATCTTGGGTTTTTTGATAAATCTCTGAATAAAAATAACTTGATAAGAAGCTTAACATCAGTTTATAAAGCCTTTTAACTTTACTAAGCTTCGGCTTGGGGCATTCACTCTTAAGATCAATTGTGAATGAAAAAAAATAGATAAAAAAAACAAAATAAAAAAAAAACAGCTCGGAGGAGCGATTTAAGTTTGGAAACGCATCTTGAAAACGACCAGGAGTAACTCATAAGAGATTAAATAATTATGCAGCTACCTTGTCAAACTTAAATAAATGTGGATTTGGCTTGTTTAATTTGGATTTAATATTTTATTTATAAAAAAAATAGAAGCTTGGTAAAGGGGGAATTAAGAAGTACTATTAAGACAAATACTTGATAACATTTAAATTAGTCTTAATCAAAAAGAAGGCACGCCAGGGCAGTTTTGCTTGTATAGCACACTTACAACACAATTCAATCCAGGGTGCTTTACTTATGATTAAAATACAAATGAGCAGTTACAATAAGAAACTAATCAAGAAAAATACAACAATGTAGGGACAAATGAGTAAAAAACACAGTTTAGTTCAATTACTAATTTTGCTGAAGAAAGCTCAGTATTTAACACAAGAAAGCATTAACAGTGATTAAGACAATAATTCATGTGACAATTAAAAACAAACAAGTAAAAGCAGTTACTCCTAAGCGAGTCTAATTTGGTAAGTTTTAGTTTAAGATTTAATAGAAGAATTCTGAATTCAAAAGCAGGAGTTTTTATAGTAATTTCAAGAATTTGTATTTTTCTTTTCTTTTTTTCTTCTCATGTTGAACGGTCTAGATGCATTGCTATTTTGATTTTTTTAAGTAAAAGAAGGATTTTTCAATGGATCATAAAAAACCTTTAAAGGACGCTGTTCAGAATGTGTCTGAACCAGCTCAAAAGAAACCGAAAATTCTCACTAATGATCAGATCCGCGATCCTGTTAAAAATAGGGTAGAAGAATTCTGAAGCTCGAGAGAACTACATGTAGCTGAAGCAAGCGACAAGATCAACCAAGTTGCAAAATGGAGGACGGTGCAATAATTTGAATAGTTTAGGAATATGTCTATAATTGATTTCTGAAACAGGATTAAATTGGCTAAATAAGAATAAAAATACAAGCTGTATTGATAAAGGACAGATTGAAAAGGAAGCAGATTTTTAATTGAAATAAATATAAAATGCTTAAATCACTAAAAAGAACTAAGTGTGTTGATAAAAGATTGCGATGGTCAATCTTTATAAATATTTAATTTACACATGAGATGAAAGAGACATTTATCAAATTGACAAAATAGAGAAAGGCATTGAATTGATAAAGTATAAGGAATGATAATGACTCACATATGTTTAAAAAAAAAAAAAAAAAACATTTTGAAAGTAAAAAAGGGGGGCTTCAAGGATGAACAGTACGTGTCTAAAGATGGTTAAGTGGAATAACCTCTATATCATGGGTCAAAAAGATCAAGCAGTTATGCCTGAAAGATGAATTTTTACAAGCAGTGTGACAGACGCAACAGAAATTAGACGGGATGAACCTAAGCAAGAGAAGAGGAAAAGAAAGCAGAAGGAAGAGCAGAGATAGCATATAAATTGGATGAAAAATGCAGGAAACATTAATTAAAATAAGCAGGGGAAGAATTAGAACAACAGTTTAATCAGACATATAAGGATTAATGAACATCCTTGTTGGAGAGAGCAAACCTATAAATTAGTATATTTTTACCATACCTAATACTGAAGGAATTATTGCGAATATAACTGATTAAAATAAAACTAAAATAGAGCCCACATAGGCAGTCTGAGTGGAAAAGATATTTGAATTCAGCTTTTGAGGAAGGAGATTAATGAATATGAAAATAACGGTTACTTAAATGATTTCCTTATTTTTACGTTTCATCCACAGGGATGTACTAAATTTAAGATAGGATAAATTGATCAGCTAAATCAAAAGTAAGTCAGAATTGTATTTGATTTCTAGCAGAAAGAATGAATCAAAGTGCTTCACGGATTAAGATGATTAAAAAAGCTGAAATGGATAATAGAATAATGGATAACATTTAAAAAGAGACATAGTAAAACAGACATATAAGTATGTCTTAAACTTGATAAATAAAATAAGTAAATAAAAGAATCAATTTGGTTGAACAAGCAAATGGATAGTAATCAGTTGAACTGTAGACAAAAAGTAAAGTCTTGAGCCTGCTCTTGCTTTTAAATCCATCAATGAGGGAGGTGTTTTTGTTTAGTTTTCAGGAATAACAACGGTGTTGCACCAAAATAACATGGATTTGCTCTTTCCCCAGGGATTATTTTTTAATTAGATGGGTGAAATAATTTCTCAGCACAATACAGTTGGATTAGATTGAAAAGGAGTGGATGTCCAATAAAAGAACACGGAATCGGGAAGGAACTTTTACCGTATATTTCAATGTTAGATAATAGTTTAGTTTTTGCATTTTAGAGGTTGCATTTGTATTGTTATGTTATTAAAATGACATACTTGGTAATGTTGGTATATACTCCTCCTATCAACATGGATACTAAATAAGGCTGAGGTAACTGGCAGAAACTAATCTCTAATTGGACGACACATTCTGCAGGGGTACTCAGGACTCAGAAAAGAGAAAAACAAACATTATATTATGAGACCAAAGTATTATTAATAAGGGAATATGATATGGCAAAATTTAATACAGTTACCAACATTCTAGGCTAATTCTTTTTCAGATTATGACTCTTTTTAACTTGATGAACCACCGGATATAAAGCAAAATCTTTTAATCAAAAATAAATGTAATTTAAATAGGGGATGACTATGACAGGCAAACCAAGTCTGTGTAGCAGATTGGTTCAGGGCAATATACAATTTAGGACTTAATTTTTAGCTAATTGATAATGTATGGTTGCAGGATTTAAACATATTTGGGATTCATCGGGATTATGCAAAATAATAAGTAGGTTTTTAATAAATTGCAGTTCGAATTAAATTTTATGAGGCCAGGTTTGAGGACAATTTTTACCTACTGTCAGTACTGTGATGGGAAATTTTTTTTTAGATCTGTCTGGGTTAAGCGGATAGGGGAATATTAATTACATACATGATGACTTCGGTCAGGGTTGCGGATTTCTTTTGGTATTCACTTGTACGTCTGCATCTTAATCTAAGATCAAAATTGGCTAACATGACTGCGCAGTTGGGGCTTATCGGTGAAAGGCCCTCTAAATGGTTTTGATGATCATCAAGAGTGATTACAAGACCGGATCAAAAACTGTCATTTTTAGATGTTTACAAGTTTATGTCCCCAGGATTCAACAACAGGTTTCATTTTTAGGGAGAATGGTGTTCCAAAAGGGGGTCTCCCTCTCCCCTGAACATAGATCTTCTATTTTACATCATCCACTACCACACACAGTGAAAGAAATGTTGTCTTTCCTGGGCCTAACGGGATACAGCAAAAACTTTGTGGCAGATTATGTAGGCCTAACACAACCATTAAGGGAACTCGTCGGGGAGCTAGGCATGAGAAATCTGTCTGCTCCTCTGAAATGGACTCAAGCTGCAGAGGAGGCTTTCATTACGCTCAAACAACATCTGTCCACAGCAACTGAACTGGTCACCCCTGACTACAGTCTGCTGTTTCATCTGGATGTTTCTGGAACAAAGGAAAGGATGAATGGTGTTTTGTTCCAGAAAAAAGGGGGAGAAAAGTAGTATAAATGTATGCTAGTGTAATGCTAGACAATATGGAGAGGACAGTAGAACGGTAGTCAAATGCCTGATAAACCACTACCTTCCCCAACATGGGTTCCCTGAAAAGATCAGATCAGATAACGGAACACACTTTAAGAACAAAGATTTGCAGGAAGTTGAAAAAGCCTTGGGTTTGAAACACAAATTTGGGACAGTCTATCATCCACAGTCTCAAGGAAAAGTGGAAAGAATGAACCAATCATTAAAAGACAAATTGGCAAAATCTGTGCACAGACTAAAATGAATTGGATTGAAGCACTACCACTAGCCCTTATGTACATCAGGAGATCAGTGAATAACTCCACAGGGTTTACTCCACGTGAACTACCCTTACGTGATAAGGGTGGTCTACATGAAACAACCAAACCCACAAAGTGGGTTTCATTATCTCCTTAGAAATAAATTAGAACGTGTACTCTGTTTTCTTTCATTTTAATAATAAAGTTTATTCGTTATTACAAATCTGTCATATATTGTATTTATTAAAAACATGCATTAATAATGAAAGTTAAAACAATAACAGTCTCTGAACATTTGTAGAGAACAAGTGTTTTTTTGTGTAAAACAAGCTGATTTTCTAACACAGGTTTGGTATTTATTAACAAACTCGTAAACCATTGAATCATTCTTGCAAACATCTTCAGAATATTTGGAAATTACGTTATGCATTGAGAAACCTGCAGCCCTGTTGCACAGATAGACTATGCAATGCTGGCCACACGGTCGATTGGACGTCTTTAAATTGTTGATCGTGGTACAATATTTTGGGCGATTTCTGTTTTAAAACATCCAGTATACTCTGGGGATAATGAATAAAGTGTGGTGGTAACGCTTATGAATCATAGAAAGTTGCACAATTACCCTTGTCTAACATTAATGCCAACCATTGTTCTCCGGGCATGTAAGACGGGTGTTTGTTGACGATGAACAAACTGTAAAACTCTCTCAGAGCTCCCCTGATTATTGATACGGTTTAGCAGGTATCTGTCGACCATCTTTACACAGTGCCAAATATTAAATGTCATAATGATGAAAATTGAATGGGTTTAGTGCATAGATGCCCGTGAATGCGTGGTGATTAACCAGGCCCTCTTAAAAGTGGGTACAGAGCGTCTGCCTTTCATAAAGCTGTTTCATGTCCCAGTCTGACTGCTGGAGACTGTTGTGATTTATTATCTCTTTATATCATGTATTTCAGGATAAACCTTGCTGCCCAATCTGGACTGCTGACTGCAAATCTTTAAAGGACCCCAACTGTTCTCAGCGAGATCTTTGAAGAGCCCCTACCCAGAACAGAGAGAAGAAACAACACACACACACACAACAGAATTCTGTTTGAGGCAACACACCTGAGTCAGATGGAGCCAGACCAAAGTCTGACTAAATTCTTCACAGGGGAGCACTCTTTTTTTGAAGCACAAAACAAAGGATTCATAGTTGAACACACCACATATTTTTTCATGGCACCACATACACGTACATTGTCAGCAAAATAATCACATATTTTCCCAAACTCTGCTTCTACAAAACTTTGAACACTCCCTTCATCTTTGAGTTATCTTTCTCCTCCTTTCACTCCCTCTTCTGCTCCCTAAGTATGTTTAATAGACTCTCCTAGATAGTGTTGAATTAAATAATTATCATAATTAATTCAATGCATGTTCAAGCAGAGACAAAATGGAGCCAATTTCCAGTTATTAACATTTATTTTGAACAGATTAACAAATTGCAGTTTTACAGAGGAAGTTGCCCCCGTAGTTCCCCTGGTCCAGAATTAAAGAAATCTGACAATTGAATGATCTTCTTTTTACACCTTTATAGAAACCGGGCCTCTAGGCGTTTCTACTCCCTCCAATCAGAACATTTCCATACAGTGTCTTAGCCATTATTGGCTGTCAGAAAATTATACAGTCATATGGGTGAGACGTCTTTTCTCTTGGTCAAAAGCTCATTCTGAGTTTTATGGTTTTATGGCAACACACTAAATCTACAGACATCCTGTTTTTACAGCTTGCAATAAAACTTACCCCAGAGTTTTATGACTTAAAAGCTTACCCCCATAAACAATACTGACAGACCTATTTTTTACAACCATGCAAACTATATAAACAGACTTTTACCTTCTGAATAATAAAAGTTTAAACCCTATGCAGAATAACACCACAATAGCCACCTGCCAGGCCAACTACAGACCCTGAGTTTTCCCACGATCACAGATTCACAAAATTCTAATTGAGTATATGACCCTTACATATGTATATGTTCTTACTAATTCACTACACACAAAAATGTTTACCCAAAGATATGTAAAGCATATAAAAGTATTAATATTCTTCAAGACACAGGGACTTTTTTATTGAAAAGAACGGCTTCTAAAATTTTGTGTTTGAAGGTGGAATCCCCCCCCCCAACCACGCAGAACGCATTGCTGGCTCTCGTCAGTTTTACTCTGAGATCCAGAGCATTCAAACGAAGTCGCTCACTGAAAAATATATCAGCGTGTAAAGCGCCGAGCAAGTGCATCTCCCTTGACTCTTTGGTAAATTGGGCTCTTTTATTCAATCCATGGTTTGGTCCGTTAGCTGTTACAATAAAGTTGTCTTTATAGAATAACCCCACCCTGAATTGGGTTTGAAGTGATTGTTCTGAATAGTTTAACAGCGTTTCAATAACGGCACGGTAGGGGTGAGTGGCTGAAGATTGCAAAATGAGACGGTCCCCCAAGGTTACATCATATTGACTAAAAATGGTATTCAGAGGGTAATTTATTAATCCAACGGCGGAATTCTGGGCTAGATTTGAACCATCTGTCTTTGGTATCTTCAGCCTCAGGGAATGGAGGGTGTCTGATAGGTCTAAATATTTTTCACCCTCTCCTGCAATAAAGAATTCAATCAGGCCACCCTCCGTGATAGCGGTTACAGGTTGAATTTCGTTATAAGTTTTATCTTCAACAGAAAGCTGTCTCATATGGGCTGAAAATAAATCCAGCTCCGCCAACGTGCATTCTGTCGATTTGGTATGTAAACACGCCATATTATTTAAATATGTCGTGGTTCCTTGTTGCAGGCTTCTCCCCTCTGCGCGACCGTGTTTTAAGTGACTCTTTTCTTGTCACAACTCTCACTTTTCTACCGGTCCACAGACGGTCTCCCGGAGGTCTTTTTCTCCTCCTACTGGATAGAACAATAATTCCAGATCCACCATGACCTCCATCCTCCTGCTCAGGACGAGCGGTCATTTTTGTCATAGCTCGACTGATGACGTCAGAAGCTATGTTTGAATCCGCTGTTTTCACGTGTGGTTTTGTTATGGCTATGCCTTTTCTGACAAACTGTGAAACAAACCTGAAAAGGTGGGAAAATAAACCTGCAAGGCCTTTTCTATAGAGGGTCGGTGCCCCATAAAACCCAGGTAGGTTTCCACCAGCCTGATTCACATAATAATGGACGAAACGATGGGGGTCTTGTCGATGTGTGGCTGATGCCATTGCGAAATTCCTCAGGAATGATGATTGATCAACGTTGTCTGGTTGAGAGTGAGGTTTGAAGAGACCTACTGTACTCTCGGTTTATATGACGTTGTATGGGACGAAAATGCAGTCTCAGAATAGTTTTTCCGTAGCTAAAATTCACAGGAACGTTTTGTTCCGTTTTGATCTCTATTTGAATGTTTTCTATTTGTTTTTTTGGAACCGGCACGTAGTTGAGGGGGTTAAAAGTCTTTGTGATGATGTCACCAAAAGTCCCCTGTACGGGTGGTGTCCGAAAAAGCAGTGCATATGCATCCCCCACTATCTGATGGGCGACTATATCGCTGTAACAATACAGGTGGTAGAAGCCTGCTTTAATATCTGCTGGGAATGGCGCCCCTCTCTTTTTAAATATAATCCATTCCCCCGGCAACACACCGATCATGTATGCCAGCGGTGCATAAAATTGGAGGTACCACCGGCTTGAAATTCAAACATTTTTTTGAATGGGTGAATCTCTAATTGTATATCCGCGCCTATTTTTCTCAACGCCGTATTGATCTCCATCTTCAACACAACGATTCCGTTGTAATATCCGCCTCTAATTTTTTGCCGAACTTTCCTTTCATCATCTTTTTTTTTTCCAATCAAAAAATGCGGAATCTTCAGGCACATTATGCCAGGTATGGGGGTAAGAGATTTCCGTCAAAGCCACATCCCAGTCACCGGATAGGTTTATATGCTGTGCCAATGTCACTCGGAAATCAGAGGATTGATTATCTTTAAAAACATCCAGGCAGTCGTTTGATGGTAAAGTTATGTAAAAACTATTATCCATCTTTCACCTTGAATGTCACAACGGCATTAAGATTCCTTATCACAACAACGTGTCTTTTATACATTTTTAAGATCGCTGACTTTTACCCAGCTATTGAATTTTTCAGGCCAGTTTTTCCATCTGACTGATGCCTGCTTTCCACCCTTAACAACACGGCATTTTAATATCTCAGCCACTTGATAAAAGCGATCATTTTCCAGTTTCACTTTTTGTAATTCAGGTTCATAAAAGGAGCCTTCTATAGGTTCATCAACCATTTCTATCAGCTTGAACACAGGACGGGTACGTGGTATGCATTCTTCTACTCTGAAAACTTCATCCATGTAGTTCTGCTCACACTTTTCATTAAAAAAAACCTTAGTTCAGATATCCTGACAAGGTCACCCTTCTTGGATTTCATTTTAAATCCTGCTTGAGTGGTGGATCCGTAAAGCTTGTCAAAAACTTGCCGTATATTTTCATGGGTCACTTCTATAGGGGGCCTTTTTTCCAGCTACAACTGTGGTTGTAGCTGGAAAACAGGTCTTGCAGAATCTCAACGTACCTCAGTATGTTATTCGCTGTAAAATAACGCCACATTCTAGTTTTCAGAGTTCGGTTGAACCTTTCTACAACAAATGCCTTTAATGCACAACTGAAATGCACAACATCATATTTTTTCGTCAATGCTTTAAACTTTTTACAAAAGAATTCTTTCCCATCATTGGTCTGAAGCTTCTGCGGTATTTGACCTTCTTTGAAAACGGATTCAAAGGCATTTACCACCTCTTGAGCCGTTTTTCTCTTTATTGCGCGAGCGTAAGCCCTCTTTGAAAACACATTGATGACAGTTAATAAATAGTTATAACCGTCATTGTGCTCCGCTAAGCCCTGCATATCAAATAGATCAGCCTGAAACTGTTTCAAAGGTCAAGTGACAAACACTATTACGCTGAAAATGAAGTCTTGCCCGCTTGTGCAACGTGTAGGTGTCTTGGCCAGAGAGAACATCTTTAACTTTTTCAACTCCAAATCTCTGACCATCTTTATTTTGTAAACCCCGACGGAGCCTGTCCACACCACCAAAACTACCAGGATGTGATGGTGTATAATAAGCTTTCTCCATCATCCTGCACTCCATCTTTCTTTTTAGTTCTTCTTAAACCATGAAAGAAATGAGACAATTTGTTCTGTGACAAAGGCTTTATTCTTTTTTTTTAACAAAGCGTGGATAAATGTTTTAAATTCAGCAAAAAGTGGATAAATGTTTTAAATTCAACAAAGCATGGATACATGTTTAATTCAACAAAAGCATGGATAAATGTTTCTAAATCAAAATTCTCCAGCACAAATACATTCAGTCGTCAAATCCAAAACACTTTGAGACAGCATTCAGTTCTGTGAGGTGGTTCTCCAAAGGAATTTTTTTCATACAATTCGGTGATGGAGAAATGTAGCTTAAAACCAAACTTGAGCTCATGCATCAAAGTTTTTACCACTATCTTTACCATCAGCTGCCTGTATATTTTTGTGATGCAGCAGGTTTTGAATAGCCGGTGTTGAATTAAAAGTTATCAAATAATTCTGTGCATGTTCAAAACAGAGACAAGGAACCAATTTCCAGTTCTTAACATTTATTTTGAACAGATTAACAGATATGCGGGTTTTACAGAGAAAACAAAGATAATTCTCTGGGGCAGATTTGAAGAATCTGACCATTGAATGATTTTCATGTCAAAACCTTTATAGACAACCGGGCCTCTAGGCGTTTCTAATCTCTCCAATCAGAACATTTTCATACAGTGTCTGAGCTCTTATTTGCGGTCAGAGAATCCTGGAGTCAGAAGATGGGTCGTCTCTTGTTCTGGGTCAAAGGTTCATTATAAAGATTTATGGTTAAATGGCTATCTGCTTCTCTAAAACTTTTTCTCCCAGTTTCTTATCTAAACATCCTTGCTTTTACAGCCTTGCAATAAAACTCTTTGTCTCAGAGGTCCTCAAAAGTCACACATTCTCCCATGTTTCCCAGGCCTGAATTTAAAGAAAAACAGACCTCGGATTGAAGATATTTAAAACATATTTAGCCCCGTCAAAAATAACTACCACAATTCCCTCTTTTCAATCCATTTTTAAAAATGGATTGATTAAAGATCAAAACCTGTAAAGCTTTTTGAGAATGCAAAAAACTCCAACCCAAGAAATTTCATCAGTTTACTAAAATTCAAAACACAAACTATTAAAGTACCTTTTTTAACCTTAACTCCCATTCAAAAATGTAAATCTGTTAATCATAGATTCACCCTCTTTTGGCATTAACCAAAAAATTTATTTTAACAATTCCCACAAACTAAATTCAAAAACCCACAATGTATAAGAATGTCTTACATGTGAAGAGATAATTAAAGCTGACTTGATACATGTTAATAATGTGGAAGAAGCTCAGAAAATCCATGAACATAGACATTATTACTATATTATATTCTGAAAGAAATCAAACTTAAAGTGTTAAGAAACCTGTGAAATAGAAGGTATTAAGAATCCTTTTAGGCAGTGTTACGACTCTTCACTTGTGAATAAAATAGTTAATCAAATAGTTAAACAACCTGTAAAATGCAAAAAATTATTAATAAATGTTCAGTCTTTATATTTGTATTCTGATCCTCTTTCTTCCCTCTCATTTTATCCCCCTCAGTGGCTCCTGGCAGCTGGAGAGCGATATACAGAGCTGATCAGTGTGGAGGGCTCCTATTTTTTTAGTGTTCCAGTTTTTACTCCCATATTTGCAGATAACCACTCTCTGAAATGCCAATTACTTCATTAATTGAGCATTTCCCCCAATATACACAAATGCACAGACAGGCCCCGCTGCCTGTGGCCCCAGCTTCCGATTCAGCTTGGTCAAAACCTTCTCGATCCTCCTTAGGCAGAATCCTGCCGATCCTCGACCAGGCTCGTCGTTTCCGTGAAGCTGCATTCAGTCCATGTCTATAAAAGAATTGTCTTTTCCAAATCAAATCACAATCAGATGATTACAATAATAATCCCTCTTTAATGGTAAATTACTCCCGTAATTGACCATTCCCAAACACAGCCAATCCATTCAGGTGCAGGAAGATGCGATCTGATGCCATTAAGAAGACCTGGTATGGAATCAAATGATTAATTTAACATTTACTCATTATTTCTAAATTCTTCCTTAAAGCTTAACAAAACCCATAGCATGTGTCATAATAGCCAGAAATATATCCCATAAGTACGCAAAACTAACTTAGTTAGCCTGAGTTTTTCACACTTTAGCTGTCAGACCCTGTAAATTTTCCAAGTATAAATTAATAAAAACTAAACCTATAAATTTAAAGTGTCCAATTTATCTTCTTTCTCCAAACCTGAGCATGGGACCAGAGCCAGGTTTTCCCATCCAGCACCGACAGGCCTGTCCTACTGGGGGAGCAGCTCTGTGCTCTCCCCATTCTCCTCAGTGCCTGCTGTGGATAAAGCCAAGAACGTTTGTTAATCTCAGCAAATTGTCTCCTGCATTGTTGTGAAAGGCAGTTATGACAAGTTTCCACAGATAAGCAGACCAGACATTTCATCCAGTCCACACAAGCCTTTGGAGTGCGTCAACAATGGAGAAACAGCCATACACGTCCCATGCCCTAATTTGGCAAATCAATATAATGTTATTTAGTTTTAGCAAACATGCCCAGACTTGGTAGATCTATGGTCTGATCACAAATACAATCAAAAGTATAGAAAAACGCAGGTTAACCTCTATCAGTCAGTCTTACCCACTCTGCAAATTCTTCCATCACCCCCACAACTTCCTTCCTGGGCAATACATTTCAGTGTCAGCAGTCTCCAATTCCTTGAGGTGAGAAAAAAATCTGAAAATTAATCAGTAAGATCAGTAGGCTCTATGTTGATGTCCCGCAAAATATGGTGTCTGAAAGCAAACATAACTCTTATGTCATAATGTCGATTCCTCAGATATAAACTGCATTGATACCATTCACTAATTCTTTTCTTCAAAGTTTAGTGGTCTGTTCCCAAAGTAAATAGATAACTAAAATAAAATTGAAAAACAAAAAAGGCTGGATTTTTCTGTTAGATATTGCTAATACACCACTAAAACATTGCAATAACAAAAATAAAGGCAATAACCATCTGCAAAGGTTCTATCCCTTTTTTTTCTGTCCCTCTTACAAAAAGTCGCTATGGAAAAGTGGCTCTCCTGGTTTCGCTTCACTGAGGTTGAGACGAATAGCTCATATTGAACTAAACCCCTTTGTAATCAGACTTAACACCACTTTTCCCCGACTCTGTCCCTTTAATCAATTAATAATTTCTGCTAATATAAGTATGCTTCTTACATTGAGATAACTGTTGTTGATGTTGAAAAAGGTTAAAAACATCAAATGTTTAAAACAAAATCAGAGAACAGTACTGACTGATAACACAACATAGTTTACAAAAACAATCTTCAGTTTGCTATACTTCAAAGTCTATCCATATTTCTAAAGAAAAATCCAAGATTTAAATCACTGACAAAACAACTTCCCTATAAATATTGCCAAACCTAAATTATATATTTTTTTTAACACAATCCAATATCCATTCAAAGTACTTTTGCTTATATGATTCCTCTTTAAACAAACCCAAATGTGGTCACTTGCCCAAATATTCTTGATTGTAAACAATGAAAACATTTCATACTTCAAAAACATCTGTCCGATTCTGTGAAGGGAACTGAACATAGTCAAAGTGATTTTTGCAACTAAAACTCCTCTTAAATTTTCGTAGGATACATAGTAGTCTAATTCCCCTCAGCAGTCAAACAAAACAAAACAAAAAATTCAATAAAAGAGGTTCAAGAGATGAGATTTCTCTAAGCAAAAACTAGTCGCAATAAAATAAAAAATAAAAACCAGCATTTTTCTTTTCAGTATCCCCCCTTTCCTCTCAGGCTTCTTTTTTATTTTCTTTTCTCCAATGATAAACACCAAATTAAATTGAAGCTTCTAGAGATTTCAAATACATTACCACTGAATCATGTTTTCTTTAATCCAGCTTCCCAAATTAACATTTTCCAAAGTTCTCATTAATAAACAGACCGCAGTTCAGAAATCTGGGTCATAATCCAAGTCGAACCAAATATATAAATTTTGAGAGAGAAAGAGGAAAGAATAAGAAAAAATAAGAAAAAATAAAGAAAATAAAAAAAAAATCTAAATAAATTGTCAGTTACAGAGTCCCCACTAATCAAATGATATATTATGCCATTATTCTAGGATCAGATCTGTTCCAAAATGTTTTAGGACCTGTAAATTTACTCTCAGCATCAAATAAACTAGCTAATAATCAATAAAGAACAGCTGAAAGATTAATCTTAAATTTCAAAACCAAAACAGATTCTTATTTGTCAAAACAAAATGTGCATTCAAATATATGGTAAAAATTATTTCAATGTAGCTGGTCCAATCGCATTTTGCCTCTACACCATCAGAATAAATGAATTTAGAATTTACTTCTTGCTTCTAAATTAAACCATCATTTTCGATCACCGCTGATATTCATTATTTGTTCTTAAATAAATCTACCAAAGACTTTAATTGTTACTTTCAATCCTTAGACCAATTCCAAATTTATCCCCAGTCTGTTAAAAAACAAACTGATGCCTTAAAGATGACTCTGTGTTTTAATGTATTCTTTTTTTTTCAAACTCAAACATTCAAATCCCACTAGTTTAGAAAATATCACTATGATAAGTGTTGTTTTGTATGGTAAAAACATTCAATTTATAACGGAATTGAAATGTGCTGGGTTATTTCTTGAGCCCCAGTTGAATTTTGATAACTCCACTAAGCATTTTTGTCCAGAAAATCCTTAAGAATGTTCAATTGTGTAAATAATTTAACAACAGTCTCCTTTAGGTCATTCATTCAGAGACCAAGCTATATTTCTAAAGTCTATAGAGCCATCAGAAATAAGCCAAACATAATTTTAGCATAAATGATACTTATTTAAATCACAGACTCATTTTCTGTACCATTAAACACGGTGCTTATTAAAATAATTTAAACCAGTTTGTTGCTTTCCAATTAATACCGTTTGCTTTTCGTTAAATTCTTATAATTACTACTTATAGCTTTATCTTTATTTAGGCCAACTTAATCAAATCCTGCTTAGATCAATCAAAAAAGCAAAAAATCCACCTAATTAAAGATTCAAAAAATGCATCTTTTATTTTGACTATAAACTCCCCTCTTTTTAATTTTAAAGATGAAATCAAAAATTACAACTACACCAAGTCAGAATCGACTCATGAGTAACTGTTCTTAGTCATTTGCGTTTAATTGTAACATGCATAATTATCCCAAATAAATTTACATGCTATCCTCATGGTTTCGCTCTCCTCGTAAAACCAGTTAACCAAATTCAGCATGTACTTCTTAATCTTTAATCTCCGTACCGTAACAGTTCAGTTAAACATGAAACACCTTAAATTGCCCTTCGTAGAAAATGTGCTAAAACATTTGCCGAAAAAGAGTTGCAATCAAAATTTATCTGACCAGTTATGTTAAGGCCGTTTTACATCCTAATTAACCAGAAAAATTGAACAAGATCCAAATTCGTTTAAGTCTTAACACGGCATTCGTCTGCAGGAGTCTGTAATCACTTTCTATCCAAAATCAACTTTTAGCTTGCAACACATAGAACATGCAGTTAGCCACCACCGCTAACTTAGCATAGCAGCCTAGCTCCACGTGCTACCGTTAGCTTTCTTTGTGAAACGAAAGCTAAAACAGCACAAAACGTACGGCGAAAACACTCCAGAAAATCGCAACACACACTTTAAAAAATGACTTACCGCAATACCAGGACTTAATCCGCACAATTTATACCACTTTACCAAACTTTAATTCGGCACGAACAAAACATTCTCCTTTCGTCCACGCGGACTGAAACATATGTCCCCAATTTCAGCCGTCCCGCACAGAAAACACCGATTCTACTACGTCCGTTACAGCCCAAAACCATTAACAAAAAAACACAACATTATAAGCGGTGACTTTTAGACCTTATTAATTATTTTCTCGCGGAGGTTTACACCAATCTGTTACAAGTTTCGTAGTCCACTTTGAGAAATTTCCTGGCGCCGGCTTCCAGAAAACCCCTCAAAAGACTCGAACAGATGGCAGAAAACCGCCTACTACCACTAATTTATTTATCAAAACATATAGTCAAAACTGTCGTAAGATAGCCGTACTATCAAGCAAAAAACTCACACAGTATTAGCTCCGCCATCACCTAGCGTGGGGCGGCCGCTCTGATGTCCTGTTGTAAATGTTCACAACTAATTCTTATAGATATTTAATTACAGCTATCCATCATATTCAGTTATATATTTATTTATCTATGTTAATTTATTTATCATACTCGAGTTCATTATTTATACAATAACATTTTAACACAAACGCAACATCACCAGCACTTCTCGCCAAGCGCCTGCGTACAAAAACATCTCACACACACACATACAGACATGCGCAGCTCGTCACATCAAAACACCAACACAGTACTTTTATAACATTATTAAAAACTAACACCAACAACACTAACCTTAATCGGACCACACCAAAATGCCGGACCATTTCCCATTCCAATTTGCGGTGCCACGCGCACGTTTGAAAGAAACGCAGGCAGTCCAAGGTAATCCATTCAGATTAACAGAGGGCGACCCAGGCGCTCCTTAATCTATTTTCCGTTTGCCAGCCTCGAACAATCTTACGAAAGCGTCCTTTCGTAATTGAGATCGCCACTTCTCAAGCCCCGATCCGCACTTTGGTTCCGATTTTGAGTCGTTGAAGGGACCTTCCATCTGCTCCACTGTCCTCTCCGTCCTCCCCGGAGAAAGGAGTAAGAAACTCCATCTCCCAGCAGGCACCGGTGTCTCTCTGCGGAGCACAAAGCAGTCGCAGTCCTGCTCAGAAGAGAGACACAGACTTCAGAGCAGCTTCAACTACGGGCCCGCCGCAGTCAATCTGCTCAATACAAAAAACAAAAAACATATTTAACTTGCATGACAACATTACCCAATGTTAGATTAACCAATCAATAGAATTAAAAAACTACGCAACTCCGCGCAAATTGTCAATAGAGCAAATACATGTCCGTTTATTAACTTAAAAAAATAACTGGATTTTGGTCCAAAACACTGCACACGTCGAGGTCACCATTTTGTTGAATTAAATAATAAATTATCAAATAATTCTGTGCATGTTCAAAACAGAGACAAGGAACCAATTTCCAGTTCTTAACATTTATTTTGAACAGATTAACAGATATGCGGGTTTTACAGAGAAAACAAAGATAATTCTCTGGGGCAGATTTGAAGAATCTGACCATTGAATGATTTTCATGTCAAAACTTTATAGACAACCGGGCCTCTAGGCGTTTCTAATCTCTCCAATCAGAACATTTTCATACAGTGTCTGAGCTCTTATTTGCGGTCAGAGAATCCTGGAGTCAGAAGATGGGTCGTCTCTTGTTCTGGGTCAAAGGTTCATTATAAAGATTTATGGTTAAATGGCTATCTGCTTCTCTAAAACTTTTTCTCCCAGTTTCTTATCTAAACATCCTTGCTTTTACAGCCTTGCAATAAAACTCTTTGTCTCAGAGGTCCTCAAAAGTCACACATTCTCCCATGTTTCCCAGGCCTGAATTTAAAGAAAAACAGACCTCGGATTGAAGATATTTAAAACATATTTAGCCCCGTCAAAAATAACTACCACACCGGTATGAATTTAGGGGTGATCATTCTTCTGCTAATCCCCTCAAAATGCAGCTGCAGATAATCTTCATTCATCTCGCTTAAGCATTGGTGTTGACGTTGGCTTGGATGCGAGATTTGACAACCGTAGCGGTTCTCTCTAATGTATTAAATATAGGTTACGTTGAATAAGTGAAGTAATACTGTTTTTATAGTCTTTACCAGCAAAGAAGAGAACCATCCATCCACTTCATCACCCAGCTCCTGTACAGGTTCCAACGATGACCGTAGAGGGGCCGGCTGAGAACAGCCGCTCGCAGGAATAGGTGTAGACGGTCTTGGAGGCTTGTCATCCACAATGCTCAACCCCGCCTGTGCGTTGTCATGAACCACTGCCGATGGACCCCCGTCATCAGGCGCAGTAGATGAAGCAGCAACGGTGGCGCCTTTTAGCCAAGCATCAAACTGTTCATACGGAGGTAGACTTGGTGCGTGTGATGCTTCTTGAGACGACGGTGAGTCCAGGGAGGTGGGTGGATGGTACGCTCCGGGAAAACCCATGTCATCTGGCGATAACGTTCCGTATAGATCCTGAGAAGGGTCAAAAGAGCCCCAGTATGCGGGTAGGGTCATCTGAAAGCCGGCGTTCTACATTCTGTTTCTGTAATCGGCTGTAAGCTGAGGCTTTGTTGTGAACCAGTTATATGTATGTTGGAGTAGGGAGGAGTTCAACGGAGGCGTGGTTAGGCAAATGAGGAGGTGTTGCTTAAAAAGAAAGGTTTTTTTCCACTTCCTGTATGATTGTATGATTAAAACCCAGAACAAAATCTTTAATGGCTTGCAAGGGTACTGAGAGGATGGTGTTGATACACTTCGTCATAAAAGAAAATGACTCAATCACGATTAGAGTCCCATCTTTGTTCACTCTCACGCAGACCATTAGGGGGATTCACTCTGGATCGAAAGTGTGTACCAGTGTAGCCGGTAATACCTTCCTGTTGAGCTTGCATCGCGTTCCAACCGAGCTCCTGGGGAGAGAATGGCCAGTTTTCTTTTCAGCATCATCATAACGACTTAAATAAGGTCATTCAGTCAAATTCGTCCAATCTTCATGCGCAAACGGTGCAAGGGTGGAAAAGTAAGGGGTTTCGTCACCATGCGTTTGATAAAGATAGAGTGCACCTGCCTTGTAATTAAAAATGTAACCCAATTTTCCATCCATGTCGTACTGCTTTAAAAACCATTCCTTCTGCATGATTTCAACAGGAGGGTTTAAAAAATAATTCTCACCACATATCTGTTTTTTCTTCTTCTTCAAATTAACTGGTTCACTTTTAGAACAAACCGGAGTTGTTAAGAGAGGCGTCCATCTCAGCGCTGGCTTTTTTAAGCTTAGACATTGTTTTCTGAACAAAAACGTATGCATTTCTCTATTTATTGAGAACAGACCCCAGGCTTCGCCTAGCCCACTCCTGCTAGGGGTCATAAATCATGTTATGACACAAAGTTTTGACCTGTGGTAACCCTAGCCCTTCCCCCTCCCACTAGGGGTCATAAATCAATAAGACCGTCATGACAGGGCCATTCCCACAAAAATCAATAAGACGGTTATGACAGTTATGACCGTTATGGTACTTAGGCCCAGCCCACTTTTGATCCATCAAACTCGATTAAAATTTGACAGAATATGGTACTATATCTCTCTTAGTGGGACCCATTCTGAGCCTGTCACAATTTAGAGTTTTCATCTTTTAAAAAAATTTGCTAAGGTTTTTGTGACAATGTAACCTCTAACTCTGCTTGTTTTTCAAACAATTTAAGTGATTGGCAAACAAATTGGTGCTATTTTCATTAGTTACTGTTATTTTGTCAAATAATTACATACTGTAAAATTCAAGTATTTAATTTTCTTTCAACAGCCCTCTGTTAACTTTTAGGGTATCTTCAGCTTCAGGTTTGCTTTTTTACTTTGGTTTATACTACTTAATTAATAACCAGTATAGTTTGGGTTTGGGTTTTGTTCAGACGCATTGATTGCCTGTCAGAGAAAAAGGGGCGACTGTGGCTCAGGAGTTGGGTGTGTGCCTTGTAATCGGAAGGTTGCTGGTTCAAGCCCTTGCTCTAATGGCCTCAGTCGTTGTGTCCTTCGGCAAGACACTTGACCCATTGCCTACTGGTGGTGGTCAGAGGGCCCGGTGGCACCAGTGTCCAGCAGCCTCACCTCTGTCAGTGTGGTCCAGGGCAGCTGTGGCTACAACGTAGCTTGCCATCATCAGTGTGTGAATGTGTGTTTGAATGACTGAATGTAGTAGGGAATGAGTTATACAAATTTACCAAATAAATAAAGGTAGTTGTGGTATAAAACTATATTACAAATCAATTAGCTACACACACATACCTGGTGTGGAAATAAAAAAAACAACAGCAAAAAAAATCATTCAGAAATACATTCAGAAATTTCTCACACTGAAATAGGGTGTATTTTCCTTCAACAGTCTTTATACAGTACATCTTCTATATATAAACTACTAATAGAAAACTTTTTCTAATTTACCATCTTGGTCTAAAGTGGCACTGGTGTTGTGATAACTTCTGCTTTAAGCGTCATTTGGCTTCAGATTCATCGCTATGGTGACAGATGCTACATGCATATTTTTCCTTGGGTACTGTGCTATCAATTGGTGTTCTGCATTTATTTTAATATTTGTATTGCTTGCTGAATATTATGAGGTTTAGGTATGCCTCCATCCTAAAGTATCCATTTGATCCTAATCAAGGAAGAAAGTAATGACTTTAAAGTTTATTTGCCATCCTTGCATCATCCAATGACCAAAGCCATTAATTTAATGGACAGAATTAAAACATTCTGTAACCTTTTCACATTTGCAACAAGTCATAACATTTAACTACAAGACTTTGATCGGAAATAGACAGTTATAGCATTAATTGATGCCAAGTCTTGATGCTTGCTGAATTGAGATTGTTTTGGACTGCTTTGCTTTGACTGAGACTCTGTGCTTCTGCTGGACCACCCGTTGCTAATGCTGTCTTGAAACAGCTGAGCCCCTTCAGGAAACAAAGAAACATCATCAAATTACCAACCAATGAGGTGTGAAAAACAGACAAATTTGACAATTCAGGAGAAGATTTCCACACAAGCAACTCCACACCTTCCTCATTTCTTCTGAGCTAAAACTTCTAGGTTACAATTTGGAACTTTTAAAAGATATTCCATTCTTCAGAGCATAAAAAGCTCATAAATTACCTTTTTCTCTGTGATCCCACCTTCCATGGGGTCATTGTTAAAGGGTCTTCACAGTTATAACACACAAACCTATTGTCCAAAGCACAGGTATATTACTTCATCTACTTTATAAGCACTAAGTGACAAAAACAGATATGAATGTTAAATTCTACATGCTCAGCTAGCTGTTATGTCAATGTTTGTTTCATCGTGGGCCTACCCCCTGGTATTCTTTGTTTTGGCTACATTTGGTTGTATGAATACACCAGCAAATCCATGAACATCTTTAAGGAACTCTGGGTAACTCTTTACAATAAGGATCAGAAATTTGTTTACGTACTAATCAGGCACAAATGATTGGATAAAGGGACTATATCATGCTATTTTACAGCTTCTGACTTCTTGGATAGACATATATATGATCAAATGTTACCGTTGGTGTTATACAGTATTGATTTGTCCTAACATTTAACTTGAATCCTGAAGTCAATGTTGGACCACAAAGTAAAACAGCTCTTTTTGCATTAATTGTGCCTGCTGCTGCCCCCTCCCCCGCTCCGCTTCGCTCCTCTCCCTTTTAGCAGCTTCGTCCAGTAAGCAAATCTTTCAATTCAATTCAATTCAATTTACTTTTATTTATACAGCGCCAATTCACAAAAAATGTCATCTCAAAGCACTTTACAACAAAAATTGTTTCAATACAATTACACAAACATTCCAATCAGTTAAAAATTTTCAATTTAAGGAATCCCAGTAGATTGCAATGAGTCATCGACGTGAGGTTGTGCCCGCATCATGCAAACTCCAACCACAGCTATTTCTCAGCAATCCCTCATACTGAGCAAGCATATGGCGACAGTGGAGAGGAAAAACTCCCCTTTAACAGGAAGAAACCTCCGGCAGAACCTGGCTCAGTACAAGCGGTCATCTATCAAGACCGTCTGGGGGTCTGAGAAGACAGAAAAGAGACAGCATGGAGTATGCTCTGTGACTTTGAGCATCATCTGGACCGATGTTCCGCATCCAGCAGGCATTGTAGTTGAGCAGGGTACCAGATCATGCATATAAAAAATCCTTGGGTGTTGTTTGCACCAGTTTACTGAACATTCTGAGATGCTACTGTTATCGAGTTTAAGACTCTTAATAAAAATGATCCTTTAAGCGTTTGAAGGTTTTAATAAAAGTTGAATCAATCATACAGAAGAACAGTACAGATCACAGTGAATGCTGAATGCTTCCCCCACCTGCTCAAATGAAAATAAGTATTTATAAAGTTCAGCAACCTTGCCTCTATAACTTCTGAAGACAAAACTATTCTCTCAGGGTGGGGATTTCTCAGGATTAAGGCACCTGGCTCTTTAGCTGGGAATATGTGAATCTTGACAGATACAAAACAATGGCAATAGCTTGGGTTAAATCGTAACACAATAAGAGAAACTCTCAAAACTAAGTATATGAGAAGAATCAATTTTCTCAGGCAGTGAGGTTTTCTCTAACCTCGATTCCCATGTGAACTCAACACCTGTTTTCTGGCCCATCTGCTCTCAGTGTTAATAATACTAACAGATGAATCATAATAATACATTTCTCCATCACACTACAGTTGAATTAATTAACCACACACAATTCTGTCTTTGGATCTCAGCTTGCCGTCACCACACACCCAGTAAACATCTGGGCCTGCCTGTTCCTGATTTAAAATCCACCTACGCAGGTGAATTCTAGAAGAGCAAGTCCAGTAATCAAGCTTTGTATCATCCACAAGCTTGTCAGACTTCCAACACTCAGAAAAAGAATCCTCTTTGACATTAAGATGAAATATTTTTTAACACTTTCCTTAAAACTCACCCATGTCAACCTGCTGCCCTGATCTTGTCACCTTAAAACAAACATAAGATGCATCTGGTGCCGGTTGTAAGAGGTCAATTAACCCAGGAGCCTCAACAGATTTTTCCAAACTACAATGTGCAGCCCAGGTCTTATCCAAACCTGCTGAAGTTACAGCTAAAATACAATGAGAGGCACAAATACTGCACTTTCTACCTTTCAGGTTGAAATTAATTCTGGGAGCTTGTACGTAATCCCACTGATCAGGAAAACTACCTGGGGTCTCACAGTAACTTGCACATTGATCTAACAGCTCCTCAGTGGTATAGGAACATAATACTTGGGGACTGCTGTACCCATGCAAACAACACAAGGCTTATTAGTAACTGATCTGGCAGAATAATTAGCAAACTGGTACCACAAATTTCCTCGAACCCAGTTCTCTTGTAAGACATTACGTATGATTGATCTCAGATGAAGTCCAGCCCAGACGTTCTCCTGGTCCTGATGCAGAGTCCAAACGACGCCCCCTAACAAGAAACAAAAGACCCACAATATGAAAGTCTCAGTCTTTTTTGCTCCGGATCCCCAGAGCTTCGAAGAATGTGTCATCTTCTCCATTTCTTCACTTGTGATGATTAGATGTATGTTAAAAAGCACAGTTATAAAAGTCAAGTGTTTGTAACAGTGTCTACTTCCCTCAGTTTTTCTGCTCCAGCAGACAGAATCGGTCCTGTCACTCTTTTGCAATGACTGGCGTGCACCCAAGTCGCCCTCTCAGCGATATTCACAGCAGTGTAGGTAACAAGCAACACTTCAAACGGCCCTTGCCGCTGTCTTTGCTTCCAGTGTCGTCTCCTCAGCTCTTTAATCAGAACCCAGTCTCCAGGTCTGATTGGATGAAGTGGTCCAGCAGCTGCTTTTGGCAAGGCGTCCTTCACCTGCTGGTGCACCTGTGCAAGAGTCTTAGAGAGATTTTTACAGTAAGAAATCATAGCATCCCCACAGAGGTCTGTAGAGAGATGCGACTTTGCAGATGGGTTTAACCCCACTGCAGGAGGTCTACCAAAAAGAAGCTCAAAAGGACTCATGTTGTTTTTGGCTCTTTTTCTCATCCTCATGTAAAACAAAGGTAAAGCTTTGACACAAGACAGTCCTGTTCCTCACAACACTTCGCAAGCTTAGCTTTCAAAGTGCCGTTTTCTCGTTCTACCGCCCCGCCCGACTGCGGGTAATATGCACAATGTGTGGATAAATTCACACCCAAAAACTCACCAATCTCTTCAAGAGCCTTGTCCACAAAATGTATGCCATTGTCACTGGAAATCCTGTCAGAAATTCCCCATCTTGGAAAAACGTCTCCCAGCAAAGCTTTCACCACCGCAGCAGTGCCAGCATGTTTTGTCGGGAACGCTTCTGTCCATTTGGAAAACATGTCAACAATCACCAAACAATATTTTTTACCTTCAGCAGGTTCATGGACGCCGTGTGTGCAGCACATTTCACTACTGCAATTTTGGATGGCAACAAAATCGCATCAAGAAAGTCAGCAACCTGTGATGCATTTAAAATTGGCTTACCATCAGATTTCAAGAACCGTCTGTGATTCCACAGAGCTCCAAAATGGTGGACCACGCCCATTGCATAGCTGCTGTCACTGTATATTGTAACTGCTTTATCTTTAGCCAGCTCACAGGCCTTCGTCAATGCAACCAGTTCTGCTGGCTGTGCAGAAAAATGAGACAGAAGGCTTCCTGCAGACAAGGTACAATGATCAGAACAGAAAAGCCCACTCTGTTTTTCCCCCATGAATCTCTAAAAGATGATCCATCAACATACAACACCATGTCTGGATTCTGCAAGGGCGTGTCAGTCAAATCAGGATGGGGTGTACACAGTATCTCTAGTTCTGTTTGACAGTCATGGGGTATCCCGTCGTCCTCAGTAGGCAGCAAACTGGCAGGATTAAGAACATTGCACCTCTTAACAGTTATGTTAGGCAAGTCCAACAAGACGGATGTGTACCTGAGCCATCTTGCAGCTGACAAGTGTGAAGTCCTTTGCTCCAACAAAATAATGGCTACATTGTGGGGTACAAACACAGTTAGAGGGCAATACATCACAATGTCTCTCGAAGCCAAAACAGCTTTTTCTGCGGCTGCAATAGGTCGTAAGCACCCCGGAAAACCGGACGCAACATGATCCAGCTTTGCTGAATAATAAGCCACAGGTTGTTTCAAACCACAATGATTCTGAAGGAGAACAGACGTCATGCAACCGTTCTTTTCATCAACCATCTGAAAAAAAATGTTTTTCTGCATCTGGCAAAGACAGAGCTGGAGGGGACTGCAGAGCTTTTTTCAGCTCCTCAAATTATTGCAATGCCTCAGGAGTCCACTGGATGGCATCAGAGGCCATCATATCTCTGCCATGTATCAACTCAGAAAGTGGCTTCTCTAAAATCGCATAGTCGATTATGAAATTACGACAATACGACGTCAAACCTAAGAAAGACATAATCTGTTTCTTAGTTACTGGTCTAGGAATCTGTTGTATAGCAGCAACTCTCTTGGAAGAGAGTGAGCTTGACCCTCTGGCTATGGAATAACCAAGGAAAATTACCTCTGGTGTTGCAAACTGCAGCTTTGAAAGGCTGGCTTTGTATCCACCTGTATACAAATGCTTCAACAACTTAACAGTGTCCTCCTCACACTGCTCCTTTGACGGAGAACATACCAGAAGGTCGTCTACGTAACTGATTAAGGTGGATCCAGGAGGCAGCTCCAACCCATCCAAGCTCTCTTTCAAAGCCATGTTAAAAATGGTAGGAGATTCTACATAGCCTTGTGGAAGTCTGCTAAAATAATACAACTTTCCCTCAAACTCAAAAGCAAACCAAAACTGATTCTCTTTGTCCACTGGTACACTGAAGAAAGCATTACTCAAATCAACAACTGAAAAATAAGTGGCGAAAGGAGGAACCTGAGACAAAAATGTACATGGATATGGAAAAACAGATGCCCTAGGCACCACAGCAGCATTTACACGCTTCAAATCCTGCACAAAACGCCACTCTTCCCCTTTTTCCCTGATCTTTTTCACTGGAAATATCGGGCTGCGGACAGAGGAATCATTAGATTCCACAATGATCCCAGCTTTTAGCAGAAATTCAAACACTGGTTTGATCCAATGCTCGGCTTCTGGTTTCAACGGGTACTGGCGTTGTACCGGTTGAAAAGAAGATTTTGGTGTTATTTTAATGGGGTACAACCCTTAATACCAAATCATGTGAATTTTTTGCCCACAAATCATTCGGAACCCCTTTGACTGAAGGATGCATTTCTGAGCCGTCGGTCTCAACTTCATCATGTAGAAAAACATGAGAAAGCATCTCATTAGGGTCTTCAGTTAAATGAATCACCCTGGTGACATGCACAGTGGAGATCAGCGAACGTTTGTAAAGTTTAGCAGATCTGGAGTAGAGGATGGAACGGTCACTCTCAGTTCGCTCCCAATCAGAAGCCAACTGAGAACGATGAACGAGGTCAGATACCATTTCCCACTCTTCACCCTCAGGTTTAGATAGGGAAATGTATGGATCACATTTCTGGAATCGGTAGAGCGGTTTTTGTTCAGGTGTGAGACAGATGGTCACTGCTGATGTATGTGTGTCCCACAAAATAGAAGTTATGTTCAAAGTGTCTGTGTCTGAGGTGAACCATGCCTGCTCATATTCTATGTCTGGTCCTGCAAAAACATGTGTTGTGCAATGTAGTTCCTCCTCTGGCATAAAAACAGAAGCTGGACTTACCAGGTCAGGTCAGTTGTGCGCACGTACCTGACAGTGGCATTTTTTGTTGTTCTAAAGGTGCAATGGCTTCTGTAATCAAAGTGTGAGGGTTAGAACTTTGATCTAAATGGTTAATGCAGGAACCAAGTTCTTCATTGCTGGCAATCTCATTTAAACTTGCAGCATTTTCATTGCTGCCATCATGATTTACATCACAAAAAACAATCTCTCCATCATCAACAGGTTGTTCATTACAAACAACATTTTCATCAATAACATAATCACTACAATCTGATTGATTGTCACTTTCAGAATGTGTTTCATCATCAAATTCAGATATTTCATCACTTTCAAAGTGAACATGTGTGTCTGTGTGTGTTTGTGTGTGCGTCAGACCTCTAAATCCAAAAGCTGGTGAAACGGAGAAATCTCCTTCCTGTTCAGAAGTGGAGGTCCGCTCTCTGATCAGTCAGCTTGTTGACGTCCTCCGCGTGGACCACGACTTCGTCCCCTGGGACATTGGTCTCGCCAGTGGCCATGCCCCCCACAGGAAAAACAACGGTCATCGTCACCTGATTCTCTATTGTAGTCCCTGTTGTAGTTGTTTTGATGGTGCCTCCTGTCTGGGAAAAATAGCGGCGACGTCGGTTTGAGTTCATCTGCTTTTGTCTGCCTCTTCTCCTGTATTCTCGAGGACCTGTAGGCTGACGTCGGGGCGGTCCACTCCTGTAATTATTTGTGACTGCAGAATACATCGTTAATGCTGCTTGGTGCATGTCTGTTTCCCTCTTAGACTGCAACTCGCCTTGTTTTCTGTTCAGTTGAGTCTCACAGTGAATGATATACTTGCGCAGATCAGCATAGTTCATCCCAGTATCCAAACCAATATATTTATCCATCACTTCAGCACGAAGGTTGAAGTATATTAAACGTTTATTAATGTTTGATTAAGGTGTTTTAGTTAGCATACATTTTAATTATACTTTTAAGATTGTTTTAGAGGTATTTTGCAGAGTCAGCTCTTGTTTGGGTCAGAGAAAAACAGGACATTGAGCATGAAAGCACAGGCAGATAACATCACCATACAATTGACAATGGAAGGATGTAAGAAATAACGGTCAGCAAAAACTCTAGTTAGAGCTGGTTTTTAAAGTCAGAATAACAGAAAGGTAATTAATTATGCATCCATGGTTGTAAGGAGGCTTCAAATTCTGGCAGTAAAGCACTAAGCACACGGTCACAAAGCATAATCTTGTATGAAGAACCAGCGAAAACGTCTTGTTCCGGCTTCTCAAGTCCACTAAATTGCTCAAAAGCTTCTCCTACCCTGTGAATAAAATCATCTGCATCCTCTCCTTGTCTTTGTTTTACAGAATGCAGTTTAGTCAAGTTCGGCCTTGTCGTAAACTCTGTTTCAATGGCTTTAGAGAGCTTTGCAATCGCAGAGAAATAGTCAGGGCTTACCTCCGTTTCGTCCCCATCATCGCTACACAGGAGCTTTGCACGCAGGCCTGGTCCAGGCAAACTGTTCTTCAGCTTCGCTTAGTCCGCGGGTTTGAGTTTGCGCTTCAAAATCTCTGCACCGGTGGGCTTGAACGACCAGCAGATTTCTTCGAATTTCTTCGCGAAATCTCTCCAATTGCCGGTAATTGGTGCCAGGCCGGCGGTCGCTTCGGCCCAATCTTTATCGCTCCAGCCTCAAAAAACAAGCCTTGGTCCCTAAGGTCCAGCCACCTCAATCATTGGTAAAGTTTGAACAACATCATTATCATCATTTTCAGTGTCTTTTACCTTGCAAAATTTACATGCGGCAGCTTGCCGTGTCGTTGGGGGTGCAGAAGATGGTTGCCGGGGCAGTTTCGTCACCCGCCATGATGCGATGGGTCGGTTTAGCATGCTCTTCCCCCAGTTCCTCCAAAGGTGGAGGGAAAGGCTCATCTGGCGTATCATTTGTAGATTTACGTTTTTGACCAGGATCAGGAAGTGGAGGTCTGACGTCTGCGTTTGTTGTGTGTAATGGTGGGGCTGATGGCTGAGTGTCTGTATGTGCATGAAACTTAACAGAACGAATCTTAATTTTTTTGCGTTTGACTTCTACTGACGCATTGTCACAATGTCCAGCAATATCACCAGACATGTCCAAAACACCGCACAACTTCTTGAAGTCGGCTTTTCGCTCACAGCGAACCGCTTCATCCTTCCAAACCTCCAGGACACGCTTTTGTTTCTCAAACCGTTTATATGAAGCCCCCTGCAAGTAAGCCTTAGATTGTAATCTTTCCCCCTCTGAGGTCACTTTTTTCACTATTTTCTCAATTTCCTTAAGTTCAAGAGTACCCCCGATCGGGAAATCCCATTTATTAATCCAATAGTGAACAAATTCCAAACATTCATTGCCGTACCTATCTCTCATCGAACGACAAACAGCGCTGTTAGGAGCCGATTGAATGGATTTTGCTGATCCCATCCTGTAAACAGTGTGAAATCCAGCAAAATCATAATTAATTAAATCTTTTCTTTAAGGTGAAATAATATTAAAACGCAGCACAGCAATTACACTGAACAATTTTTACACTTCGCCAGATTAATGAAAATATAATTAGAAAAGAGGAAATCTCTCTCACAGGGTTTTGGGTTCTTCCAGGCAGCGTTTGGAGGTCCAAGGAGGACCAAATCCCCGCTTATCCGAAGATGTGAGGTCACAGGCCGGTTGCTGATCCCGGGTTGTCCACACGACTTGGTTCTCTCTTGGAACCCTGATCCGCCGCTGGGAGCCGAAAAACCTTTGGGCGCCAAGAATGTTATTGAATTTGAGACTCTTAATAAAAATGAGAGAGATTCCTTTAAGCGTTTGGAGGTTTTAATAAAAGTTGAATCAATCATACAGAAGAACAGTACAGATCACAGTGAATGCTGAATGCTGCCCCCAACCTGCTCAAATGAAAATAAGTATTTATAAAGTTCAGCAACCTTGCCTCTATAACTTCTGAAGACAAAACTATTCTCTCAGGATGGGGATTTCTCAGGATTAAGGCACCTGGCTCTTTAGCTGGGACTAAGTGAATCTTGACAGATACAAAATAATTGCAAAAGCTTGGGTTAAATTGTAACACAATAAGAGAAACTCTCAAAACTAAGTATATGATAAGAATCAATTTTCTCAGGCAGTGAGGTTTTCTCTAACCTCGATTCCCATGTGAACTCAACACCTGTTTTCTGGCCCCTCTGCTCTCAGTGTTAATAATACTAACAGATGAATCATAATAATAAATTTCTCCATCACACTACAGTTGAATTAATTAACCACACACAATTCTGTCATAACAGTACGTGGTGTATACCAAAAGCGAATTAAGCGAGTGGCGAGTCAGGTGTACATGTTATGTCAATGGAGGAGCGCGTTGACGCGCGACAGGGGGTCCCGCTTCAAATTAGAAGATCTGCGTCGCGAAAACGCTTTTCTGCCTGATCTGCTCGGAGGACTTGTGCGAATGAGGCATTTGCGGCGCGTGAAAAATTCTGCCCAAGTTGAAAAAGTCTGAACTCCAGCTTCAATTTGCACCGCATCAACCAATCAGGAGCCTGATGACGTGATGCTCTGACCCAGTTCACAGCGGACAGATCCAGCGAAATTCATTCAAAATGGAGGAGAGGATGATCAACGCTGTGGCTAACAATCCGGAGCTATATGACACCAGTTGTTTTATGTAAAGAGACAGGAAAAAAAAGGACCAAGCTTGGAAGAAGATAAGTGAGGAGATTGGGCTACCTGGTAAGTTCATTTCACTTTTGAGTTTTGACCGAACCTGTGCAAAACACAGCTAGCCCGCCTTCTGTCCCGCTATTTTACTATTAATTTCCCGCTGATGTTTAAAGACTATTCCGCTAACTAAATATTGGGTGTATTCAGAGGACTTCTGCAGAAAAAAGTGGAAGAGCCTCAGGGACACCTACTGCAAGGAGAGGCGGGTGGAGAAGGAGAAGCGGAGTGGGTCAGCTGCCGGATCGGGGAGGAGGTGGAAGTTTTCCGCGGTCATGGGGTTCCTTGACCCCTTCGGCACCGCGCGGGAGACCAGCAGCAACATGGGGAGTATGCGGACCGCGGAGAACATCGTCCCCAAGGGCCAAGGACAGCCTGAAGAAGCAGCAGGGGAGTCCCAGATGGAAGGTATGTTTACAATGATTTAACGTAGACAGTTATATAGGCATATATGTTATTGTTTACTAATAAACAGTGTACAGTGGTCCCGCTATAATGTTGTTCACCCATTATGGCCTCGCTTTTCTTAAACAATAAACAAGGGACCCCTGTATATAATTTGACTATTTTTTTTCAACCTGTAAACACTTAATATTGTCTTGACAGAGTCAACTGATTCTGCAATAGAGCCATCCCCTGTTGCTTCTCCTGGCTCCCCAGTCCCTGGTCCCTCTGCTCCGGCTGTTGCACCCACAGGTGGGTAAAAGAAATTGTAGCAACAATTAATGTAACATACATAATTCAGATATACAGCGAGCACTGATAGCTTTTAATATTTGCATGATTTTATTTATTGTGATAGTGTTAAATTTGGAACCATTGGACCCTAGTAGTCGGTAGTTTTATGAAAAATATGAGGCAGCAGGCTCTCCACAGCATGAGCAACACACTTTTCTTCTCCTTCTTCTCCCTGAGGCTCTTCCACCTCCCAAGCTTGGTCCTTTTTATTCCTCTATATGTATTTATTTTTGTTATTTATGTTAAATGCGTTTGTTTGGGATTTTATTTTTTTTTTATAATAAATTTTCTAAATGACAATCTGTTGATCTTACTACACAGCAAAAATTGCCCGACAACTTGACACGTTATTTAGAAATTGTTAAATATACTGTAAACTACTATATAGGAAAATAACAAAGTGAAGAAAAATTATTTAAGAAAAAAAAGAGGTTAGTTTATTTTCGAGGCAAGCTCCATTTATTAAGGAAAAAAGGCAGGAAAAAAAGCTCTTTAGAGGTTTGTGGGTGGGACTTCAAATAGGCTATTTTGGCTGCCAAGGCACTGCTCCCTCTGCCGAGAAATGGGCCATGAACGTCTCCCTCACAAGGACCACCTCTCTGGACGAGTTGTTGGTCGCTACACGACTCAGGCCTTCCAACGGCTCCACCACAGCAGGTGCCCCTTTATCTTCTGAGCGGCGCAGAAAAGTGTGGAAAACACACGTTGCCTTCATACATTTCTTTTCCACTCTCTTCCGTCCACTTCAGGACGGAGCTCCGTGGAGCGCCGATACAACCTCCACTGTGAGGAGAGGATACCGAAGGCGTTCACAGAAACAGCAATAACGCTAGGACATTATTTGCTACAGTGGAGAGACTAACTAACCCTCCAGTGACAATACCCCCTGAACTAAACTCCACCAGGGCCTGTAATGATTTTGCCACCTTCTTCACTCAAAAGATCTTGAACATCAGAAGATCAATCAGTACATCAGTTCAAACCCCAGTACCAACTATGAGCCCAACTAACACTCACCCAGAGAAAATGACTCACTTCCAAACAATAAATCAATCAAGCTTTGATGAAATTATTGACAAACTAAGCTCTGCCACCTGCTGCTTAGATATCTTACCAACAAATTTTCTAAAAAAGGTCCTCCCATCCATCAGAATGGATCTTATCAAAATAGTTAACTCATCGCTCCTATCAGGTGTTTTCCCCAAAGCCCTAAAAACAGCAGTTATCAAACCAATACTAAAGAAGAAGAACCTAGACAGCACTTTGATGCAAAACTACAGACCAATCTCTAATCTCCCATTTATCGGTAAAATTATTGAAAAAGTTGTGTTCCAGCAGCTAAACAGCTTCCTAGCAATGAACAAACGCCTTGATGTTTATCAGTCTGGTTTTCGTAGATACCACAGCACAGAGACAGCCCTCGTCAAAGTTTTTAATGACATCCGTACAAATACTGACCATGGAAAAACAACAGTGCTGGTACTGTTAGACCTCAGTGCGGCGTTTGACACTGTTGATCATGATATATTACTGGAACGTCTAGAGAGCTGGGTCGGACTCTCTGGTACAGTACTCGACTGGTTCACATCCTACCTCAAGAACAGGAACTTCTTTGTATCAGTTAGCCAGTTCTCATCACAAAACACAGAAATAACATGTGGGGTCCCCCAGGGCTCCATCCTGGGGCCCCTCCTATTTAGCATCTATATGCTTCCGCTTAGCCAGATTATAACCGCCAACCATGTTAAATACCACAACTATGCTGACGACACTCAGCTTTATATCTCAGTGTCACCAGATGATGTTGAACCCATCCAAATCCTCAATAAATGCATTGAGCAAATTAACAGCTGGATGTCCCATAATTTCCTACAACTGAACAAAAACAAAACTGAAGTGCTTCTCTTTGGACCCAAAAAAGATCGATTAAATATCAGTAAACAGCTTCAGTTGGTCCAACTAGAAACTACTGACCAGGCCAGAAATCTAGGTGTAATAATGGACTCAGACCAGAACCTCCAGGGTCACATAAAGGCAATAACAAGGTCAGCTTTCTATCACCTGAGGAACATTTCTAGGATTAAAGGAATGATGACACAAGGAGACCTAGAAAAACTCATCCATGCATTTATCTCTAGCCGCCTTGATTACTGTAACAGTATCCTCACAGGTCTACCTAAAAAATCAATCAGACAGCTGCAGCTGATCCAGAACGCTGCTGCTCGTGTTCTCACTAGAACCAGGAAAGTAGAACACATCACCCCAGTTCTAAAGTCCTTACACTGGCTCCCTGTAGCTCAGAGAATAGACTTCAAAGTGCTTTTATTGGTATATAAATCATTGAATGGTTTAGCACCTGAGTACATTAGAGATCTGCTATCATGGTACAAACCATCCAGATCACTCAGGTCCTCCAGCTCTAATTTACTGATCGTCCCTAGAACCAGAACAAAACATGGAGAAGCAGCTTTTAGTTTCTATGCTCCTCATCTCTGGAACAAACTACCAGGAGAATGTAAAGCTGCAGAGACACTGAACTCTTTTAAGTCTAAAATTAAAACGTATCTATTTAAACTTGCTTATGAGTAACTGCTTTTTTTATTTTTTTTTTATTGTAAACATTTGATCTTTATATTATTTTATTGTTGTCGTTTTAATTTCTATATTTTATTCTATCTTTTAGCTTTATTTTTAAGTGATTGTGTATTAATCACGTGGATTTGTTCCTTACAATATCTTTTCTTACTGATTGATTACTGTTAAACTTAATGCTTTGTAATCATGTGGTTTCATTATCACTGAATCATGTAAAGCACCTTGAATTACCTTGTGTTGAAAGTGTGCTATAGAAATAAAATTGCCTTGCCTTGCCTTGCGTTTTAATTGTTTAAGATTAGTTTTATGTGTACTGCAGTTTCAATTGAAAAGGAAAGATTTTCTGTGAAAGTATTGGAGTTTTCAAATTCTTAGTTTCGGTTAATGGTATCGATACCGATACAACAAATAAGAACAGTATTGGCACCGATACCTTTATCGGTGCATCCATAGTTTTAACTTTACTAAGTACAGATCTGATTGTAGAAGGTCTAGGTCATCAGTCTGCAAGCTGTGGCTCTTTAGACCTTGCACAATGGCTCTCAGGAACTACTTAAAAGTCTAAAATAATGTTATATATATATAACAAACTCATCATTCCATGATAGAATGACACTAAAAGTGACAACACTTTTGGGAATTTTTTTTCTGGTCATTTAGGTTTGAAACTATTTGCATTTTTATATAATTATGCCACAACTGTCAAAAACCCCTAGAAGAAACTCTTTCCGCTAACATTTCATAGTTTTCTTTAACCTACACAGAAATAAAACTGTTTTTTTTATTACACATTTCACTCTAGTAGATTATTAAAATATTTACGTTTTTCTAAAGATCACGTAACATTTTTGGGTCTAACTTAATTTATTTACCAGTATTGAGCACAAAACGGCTCTTCGGATGATAAAAGTTGGAGAACCCTGGTTTAGGTAGAATAAACAAGCTTTGATTGGTAGCAACTTTTACCACCACAGTGAGCCGAACACTCATAATTCTTAAACATATCAATCAGGTAGGAATGCATTGACAGGTTAATAGAAATAAAGATTTGGATGTTGACATGTTTCCTTTCTTAGATCATTGTTAATATTTTTGAGAAATTAAACTGTGATAAGACATAGCATATCAAGATAGAGTTATTATATAACTAAAGATGAACCAAACTACTCACAATCTTATCTAGTGTGGTATTATTTCTACATATGTTTTAAACATCTATTATTCAGAAGGTAAAAGTCTGTTTTATATAGTTTGCATCGTTGTAAAAAATATATTGTCTGTCAGTATTTGTTATTGGGATAACCTTTTAAGTCATAAAACTCTTGGGTAAGTTTTATTGCAGGCTGTAAAAACAGGATGTCTGTAGATTTAGTATGCCGGAACCAAGGCCATGAAGCTGGGAGTGTTGCCATAAAACCATAATTCTCAGAATGAACTTTTGACCAGGAACAAGGACACAACTCATCTTACGACTGCATAATTCTCTGACATCCAATTATGGTCAAGACACTGTTTGGAAATGGTTCTGATTGGAGCAGATTCGAGGGAGAAGAAACGCCTACAATCCTGGCGAAGTCTGGTGTCTATAAAAGTTATGACAGGAAAATCATTCAATTGTCAGATGTCTTTAAATCTGGCCCAGAGAAACTAGGGCATCTTTCTCTGTAAACTGCAATTTGTTAATCTGTTCAAAATAAATGTTAAGAACTGGAAATTGGCTCCATTTTGTCTCTGCTTGAACATGCACTGAATTAATTTTGATATTATTTAATTCAACAAATGGTGACCTCGACCGTGTGCAGAGTTTTGGACCAGGATCCAGTTATTTTTTAAGTTAATTAACGGACATGTATTTGCTCTATTGACAATTTGCGCTGAGTTGCGTAGTTTTTAATTCTGTTGATTGATTAATCTAACATTGGGTAATGTTGTCATGCAAGTTACATATGTTTTTTTTGTTTTGAGCAGATTAACTGTTGCGGGCCCGTGGTTGAAGCTGCTCATCTGTCTGTGTCTCTGTTCTGAGCAGGACTGCGACCTGCTTTGCGCTCCGCAGAGAAACACCGGTGCCTGCTGGGAGATGGAGTTTGTTACTCTGCGGGCTCAGGGGGGCTGGTCTTTCTCCGGAGGACAGTGATTACAGACGGACCGGATGAAGGTCCCTTCAACGAATGAAATCGGAGCCAAAGTGCGGATCGGGGCTTGAGAATTGGCAATCTCAATTACGAAAGGACGCTTTCGTAAGATTCTTCGAGGCTGGCAAACGAAAAAAGATTACAGAAGAGCCTGGGGAGCCCAGAGGGCTTAGACTTAAATCTGGATGGATTACCTTGATGAAGCCGGCGTATCCCCCAAACGCGCGAATGAGCCAAGCAAATTGGGTTGTGAGTGATGGTCCGACTTTTGGTGTGGTCCGATTAAGGTTAGTGTTGTTGGTGTTAGTTTCTAATAATGTTATAAAAGTACTGTGTTGGTGTTTTGATGTGACGAGCTGCGCATGTCTGTATATGTGTGTGTGTGATGGTTTTTTACGCAGGCGCTTTGCGAGACGTGCTGGAGATGTTGCGTTTGTGTTAAAATGTTATAGTATAAATAATGAACTCGAGTATAATAAATAAATAAAAATAGATAAATAAATATCTAACTAAATATGATGGATAACTGTAATTAAAAATCTATGAGGATTAGTTGTGAAAATTTACAACAGGCCATCAGAGTGGACGCCCAAAGCTAGGTGGTGACATGGCGGAGCTAATTCTGTGTGATTTTCTGCTTAAATAGCACGGCTAACATACGACAGCTTTGACTATATGTTTTGATAAATAAATTAGTGGTAATAGGCGGTTTTCTGCCATCTGTTCGAGTCTTTTGAGTGGTTTTCTGGAGGCCGGCGCCGGGAAATTTCTCAAAGCAGACTACGACAAATTGTAACAGATTGGTCTAAACCTCCGCGAAAAAATAATTAATAAGGTCTAAAAGTCACCGCTTATAATGTTGTGTTTTTTGTTAATGGTTTTGGGCTGTAACGGACGTAGTAGAATCGGTGTTTTCTGTGCGGGACAGCTGTTTGGAAACATATGTTTCAGTCCGTGTTGGACGATTCTTTATGTTCATGCCGAATTAAAGTTTGGTAAAGTGGTATAAATTCTGCGGAATAAGACCTGGCATGGCGGTATGTAATCTTCTAAGTGTGTGTTGCGATTTTCTTGAGTGTTTTCGCCGTACGTTTTGTACTGTTTTAGGTTTTGTTGCACAAAGAGTGTTTACGGTACGACGTTGCTATAGGCTGCTAGCTATGCTAGCGTTTTTTGCTGTTGTGTGTCAATGTGTTTTGTGCTTTAATCCTGACTGCATGTTCTGTGTGTTGTAAGCTAAAAGTTGATTTTGGATAGAAAGTGATTACAGACTCCTGCAGCCGATAGCCTTGTTAAGACTTAAACGAATTGGGATTTTGTTACATTTTTCTAATTAATTAGGATGTACAAAACGGCCTCAAGATGACTGTTCAGATAAATTTTGTTTGCAACTCTTTTTCGGCAAAGTTTTAGCACATTTTCTACGAAGGGCAATTTAAGGTGTTCCACATTTAACTGAACTGTTACGGTACGGAGATTAAAGATTAAGAAGTACAGGCTGAATTTAGTTAACTGGTTTTGCCGGAGACGGCTCAATTTATCACATGAGGAGGGCATGTACAGTTGTTGTGATAATTATGCATGTTGTAATTAAACGCGACTGACTAAGAACAATTACTCATGAGTCGATTCTGCCTTGGTGAAGTTTTAATTTTTGATTTCATTTTTAAAATTAAAAAGAGGGGAGTGTATAGTAAAAAAAAAGTTGCATTTTTTTTTAATCTTTACTTAGGTGGATTTGTTGCTTTTTGATTGATCTAAGCAGGATTTGATTAAGTTGGCCTAAATAAAGATAAAGCTATGAGCAGTAATTATAAGAATGGAACGAAAAGCAAACGGTGTTAATTGGAAGGCAACAAACTGGTCTAAATTATTTTTATAAGCACCGTGTTGAATGGTACAGAGAATGAATTCTTTCTGTGATTTAAATAAGTATCATTTATGCTAAAATTATGTTTGGCTTATTACTGATGGCTCTATAGACTTTAGAAATATAGCTTGGTCTCTGAATAAATGATCTAAAGGAGACTGATGTTAAATTATTTAAACGATTAAACATTCTTAAGGATTTTCTGGACACTAAATGCTTATTGGATTTATCAAATTTCAACTGGGGCTCAAGGAGTAACCCAGCATATTTCAATTCCGTTAAAAATTGAATGTTTTTACCATGCAAAACAACACTTATCATAGTGATATTTTCTAAACTAGTGGGATTTGAATGTTTGAGTTTGAAAAAAAGAAAACATTAAAACACAGAGTCATTTTTAAGGCATCAGTTTGTTTTTAAACAGGCTGGGGATAAATTTGGAATTGGTCTGATTGAAAGTAATGAATATCGGCGGTGATCGAAATGATGGTTTAATTTAGAAGTAAGAAGTCAATTCTAATTCATTTATTTTGATCGTGTAGAAGCAAAATGTGATTGGACCAGCTACATTGAAATAATTTTTACCATATATTTGAATACACATTATGTTTTGAAAAATAAGAATTGGTTTTAGTTTAAAAGTTTAAGATTAATCTTTCAGATGTTATTTATTGATTGTTAGCTAGTCCACTTGAAGCTGAGAGTAAATTTACAGGTCCTAAAACATTTTAGAACAGTTCTGATCATAGAATAATGGCATAATATATCATTTGATTAGTGGGGACTCTGTAACTGACAATTTATTTAGATTGTTTTGATTTTATTTTTTCTTATTTTTATTTTTTATTTTTCTCTCTCAACCTTTATATATTTGGTTCGACTTGGATTCTGACCCAGATTTCTGAACTGCGGTCTGCTTATTAATTAGAACTTTGGAAAAATGTTAATTTGAGAAGCTGGATTAAAGAAAACATGATTCAGTGGTAATTTATTTGACATTTCTAGAAGCTTCAATTCAATTTGGTGTTTATCATTGGAGAAAAGAAAAAAAGAAGCCTGAGAGGATAATTGGGATACTGAAAAATGCTAGTTTTTTTTTTTTTAATGCTACTAGTTTCTGTTTAGAGAAATCTTATCTCTTGAACCTCCTGTATTGAATTTTTTGTTTTTTTGTTCTACTGCTAAGGGGAATTAGACTACTATGTATCCTACAAAAATTTAAGAGGAGTTTTAGTTGCAAAAATCAGTTTGACTATGTTTGATTCACTTCACAGAATCGGACAGATGTTTTTGAAGTATGAAATGTTTTCATTATTTACAATCAGAATATTTGGGCAAGTTAGCACATTTGGGTTTGTTTAAAGAGGAATCATATAAGCAAAAGTACTTTGAATTTATATTGGATTGTGTTAAAAAAAAAGTACTTTAGGTTTGGCAATTTCTAACAATAAGCAACCACCTGGTTACTTTCACATCAATTTGATCAGGGAATGAGACGTGCATGTTTTGCACTACGGTTTTAAAGTCCCACAGAAATATTTATAGGGAAGCTGTTTTGTCAGTGATTTAAATCTTGGATTTTTCTTTAGAAATATGGATAGAATTTGAAGTATAGCAAACTGAAGACTGTTTTTGTAAACTATGTTGTGTTTATCAGTTAGTACTGTTCTCTGATTTTGTTTTAAACATTTGATGTTTTTAATTTTGATATTTTTTGTCTGAGCCAGCTTGATAGAGATCCAGTACACTTAAGTGATGGGGAGTTTGGAGACTGGATCTTTGCAGATGGTTATTGACTTTATTTTTGTTATTGCAATGTTTTAGTGGTGTATTAGCAATATCTAACAGAAAAATCCAGCCTTTTTTGTTTTTCAATTTTATTTTAGTTATCTATTTACTTTGGGAACAGACCACTAAACTTTGAAGAAAAGAATTAGTGAATGGTATCAATGCAGTTTATATCTGAGGAATCGACATTATGACATAAGAGTTATGTTTGCTTTCAGACACCATATTTTGCAGGACATCAACATAGAGCCTACTGATTCTTACTGATTAATTTTCAGATATTTTACTCACCTCAAGGATTTGGGAGACTGCTGACACTGAAATGTATAGCCCAGGAAGGAAGTTGTGGGGGTGATGAAAGAATTTGCAGAGTGGGTAAGACTGACTGATAGAGGTTAACCTGCGTTTTTCTATACTTTTGATTGTATTTGTGATCAGACCATAGATCTACTTGTCTGGACATGTTTGGTAAAACTAAATAAGATTATATTGATTTGCCAAATTAGGGCATGGGACGTGAATGGCTTATTGTCCACTGTTGACGCACTCCAAAGGCGGCAAGGGAGCTCGGTGCTTTGTGTTGAGGCTGGATGGAATTGTCTGGTCTGCTTATCTGTGGAATGTCTTGTCATAACTGCCTTTCACAACAATGCAGGAGACAATTTGCTGAGATTAACAAACGTTCTTGGCTTTATCCACAGCAAGCACCTGAGGAAAATGGGGAGAGGCACGAAGCTGCTGCCCCAGTAGGACAGGCCTGTCGGGTGCTGGATGGGAAAACATGGCTCTGTTCCCATGCTCAGGTTTGGTGAATTTGAAGATAATTGGATACTTTAAATTTATAGGTTTAGTTTTGTTAATTTATACTTGGAAAATTTACAGGGTCTGACAGCTAAAGTGGGAAAAACTCAGGCTAACTAGGTTAGTTTTTGCGTATTTTATGGGATATATTTCTGGCTATTTCTGACACATGTTATGGGTTTTTTAAGCTGTAAGGAAGAATTCAGAAATAATGTGTAAATGTTAAATTAATCATTTGATTCCATACCAGTTTTTTTTTAATGGCATCAGATCGCATCTTCCTGCACCTGAATGAATTGGCTGTGTTTGGGAAATGGTCAATTACGGGAGTAATTTACCATTAAAGAGGGATTATTATTGTAATCATCTGATTGTGATTTCATTTGGAAAAGACAGTTCCTTTATAGACATTTACTGAATGCAGCTCCACGGCAACGACGAACCTGGTCGAGGATCAGCAGGAATCTACCTAAAGAGGGTCAAGAAGGTTTTGACCAAGCTGAAACGGAAGCTGAAGCTATTGGAAGCGGGGCCAGCTGTGGATTTGTGTTTATTGGGGGAAATGCTCAATTAATGAAGTAATTGGCATTTCAGAGAGTGGTTATCTGCATATATGGGAGTAAAACTGGAACACTGATCAGCTCTGTACAGCTGCCAGGTGCCACCATTGGGGGGTTAACCACGAGAGAGAAGAAAGAAGACTACAGAATACAAATATAAAGACTGAACATTTATTAATTATTTTTTGCATTTTACAGGTTGTTTAACTATTTTTATTCACAAGTGCAGATTGTTAATTTTTAATCAGTTAATTTTCAGGATTTCTTAATTTCCAGTTGTTTTTAAGGTTTTATTAAGGTTTGCATTAATAAAAAAGAGGGTCTGCTAGATAGAAAGATGGAATAGCTGAGCAGAATTAGGGAAAGGAAAGACTAAATAGACTCGAGGATTACATTTTTAAAGGGTTCTTAATACCTTCTATTTCACAGGTTTCTTAACACTTTAAGTTTGATTTATTTCAGAATATAACATAGTAAGAATGTATATGTTCATGGATTTTCTAAGCCTCTTCCACAGTATTAACATGTATCAAGTCAGATTTAATTATCTCTTCACATGTAAGACATTCTTATACATTTTTGGGTTTTGAATTTAGTTTGTGGGAATTGTTAAAATAAATTTTTTGGTTAATGCCAAAAGAGGGTGAATTTATAATTAACAGATTGACATTTTTGAGTAATGGGAGTTAAGGTTAAAAAAGGTATTGTAACAGGTTGTGTTTTGAATTTTAATCTGGAAGTCTTGTTGTGGTATCATATGAAAGACTTCATGTTTTAAACTGATGAAATTTCTTGGGTTTGAGTTTTTTGCATTCTCAAAATGCTTTACAGGTTTTGATCTTAAGTTCTAAACACTAACCCTGAAGGAGAGTACAGAGAAGATATCAATCTATTTTCAAAAAAAAAAGATTGAAAGAGGGAGTTGTGGTATTATTTCTACATATGTTTTAAACATCTATTATTCAGAAGGTAAAAGTCTGTTTTATATAGTTTGCATGGTTGTAAAAAATATATTGTCTGTCAGTATTTGTTATTGGGATAACCTTTTAAGTCATAAAACTCTTGGGAAAGTTTTATTGCAGGCTGTAAAAACAGGATGTCTGTAGATTTAGTATGCCAGAACAAAGGCCATGAAGCTGGGAGTGTTGCCATAAAACCATAATTCTCATAATGAACTTTTGACCAGGAACAAGGACACAACTCATCTTACGACTGCATAATTCTCTGACATCCAATCATGGTCAAGACACTGTTTGGAAATGGTTCTGATTGGAGCAGATTCGAGGGAGAAGAAACGCCTACAATCCTGGCGAAGTCTGGTGTCTATAAAAGTTATGACAGGAAAATCATTCAATTGTCAGATGTCTTTAAATCTGGCCCAGAGAAACTAGGGCATCTTTCTCTGTAAACTGCAATTTGTTAATCTGTTCGAAATAAATGTTAAGAACTGGAAATTGGCTCCATTTTGTCTCTGCTTGAACATGCACTGAATTAATTTTGATATTATTTAATTCAACACTAGCCTTCAGTTTTAAAAAGGCTGGTGACCCCTTATAGAGTCGGCTGCAGGGATTATATACAAATATTTAACTGGTTCTACACCAGAATTAAACCAGATCTAAATAAAACAGAATAAAGACTTTAAAAGATAAACCTTCTGAGTATCACTGCAAAGATTACCCACAGTAGTCCTCATACCACAGTTTGATATCAGCAAGCACAGAGAGCATACATTCATATGACACCACAGCCATGCTATCATTTCAAACGCTGATAATATAGCATAAATATAATTAATTCAGGACTTTATGAGATATACCGCTTGAGTATGACTAGAAATATAAACAGTCGTTTCCTTACCACAGTTGCTATCAGGAAACGACAATATTCACTGATAGCATACCACATCCTTGTTATCTGTGTATAAACTGATAGCTTAGCATATAACAGCACACATATCAATAAAATATTACGGTAATAAGCACTTTGACTAACAGCAGGCAGATGGACAGGCTCTCTGCAGATGGGATTGAGCGCCTGTAGTTGGTGTCTAGGCGGGCGATGCTCGGACCGACGCGGGACAGGAGGTCTTTGAACTGGGCGAGGGACAGACGATGGTACCGCTGAAAGCGGCCGTCATCCAGTCGCAGCTCCTGGAGCAAGTGGTGAAATTCACCAAAGTGCTCACACTTCTGGAGGACCTGATGGACCCAGATACGGCGAGGACGTCCCCTACGTCGCTGCTCTGCTCTCCAAAGTAAATAAAGAGAGGAGACTCTTTCTTCAAACGTTAGCTCGACAGCTACCATCTTGCAAACGTACCATCTGGCACTACTTCCTCCCAGAAGTGACTTATTTCCGCTTCACGCTCCCTGTTTTCAAGCGCGTCAACTTTGCTGTGGACACGCTTCAAGGAGCGAATGTTCAAGCATCCAGCTGGGGGTGTGTGGCGCATTTTGATGTTTTTTGTGTGGACACACCGTAAGATCACATAAGCAGCTTGATAAATGGCAAACACACTAGAATTTAGCTACTTCTCTGTCCATCAGGCGTCGTTCTTTGATCCAGCTGCTGTTCTTTAGGAATGTAGAATAAAATCCTGTAATCCATGCAGCCAAAAAGCGATTCAAGATGCCAAAAACCGAAGGGTGTGTTTGGAACTATAGCAAAGGTAAGCCGCTTTGCCTGCAGGGGCGGTGCAGACTCCCCTTGTTTTTACTTAGTGACGTCACTGGTTGAACTCAGTCGTTTTCTAGGAGAGGGATGGGCAGCTGATCAGACAACAGGATTCAGAAGGATTACTCAAATATGTGTAAATTAAGACAAAAACCAATCTCGTGGGGTTTTTTTATGAGAAAATTGTAGTATGATTGAAAACTCCAAAAACTTGATTTTGCATGATAGAGGCCCTTTAAAGGTTACCTAAACTTGACACGCACCCCACATCGGATTTGTTAACTAATGTTACTTAATGGTTTGTCAGTCATAAATGCCTAATCAGGAACTAATGACTCATCAATGATTGACCTGCTGATGATTCATCATTTACAGTATTCCTTAACAATGATTATTGTAGGTCTTTTCCAGTAAGTGGATCAGATCAGTAACAACATATTGGTCAAACCTTCAGATTCCCATTTGCCTGAAAACTTATCTTGTATGGATGTGAATCTTACACATATGATTATTCAATTTGATTTCGATTCTTGGGGTGTTGATTCGATTCAAAAGCGATTCTCGATTCTAATCAATCTTTTTTTCTTAATCAATACAGGGGTGGAGGCATTTCAGATTCTGCTATTATCCTGCAGTCTATAAGACGGAATAGTTAAGTTATCAAGCTGCAAAACAGCCAGCATACTTTCAGCATTATATGTAATTATAACCATAGCTGTGATTGGCAGATCCCATTCATTTGCTGGTGCATCAATGGTGGTTGTTATACACACAACTCGATCTGCCAAGCTTATGTGATGTACTGAGCCGTGAATGTTACAGGGCTGTACGTTAAGTTTTTCAGTTCATAGCACTGGTGCTACAGAGGTTGCTGGTTTTGAATAACAGACAAAAAAAATTATCGTCTTTTAAAGTCTCTTGAAACCTTGTCTTCTTGTCTTCAAGAAGAGATTTTTTTTCTTGCCTGAAGTATCCTGTTTAGACAAGGGAACTATAAGAAAATTGACAAGATTTCAAATTGCAATGGACATCCAAAACCTTTTAAACCGACCTTTTAGTTTTGAAAAAATGCAGAGATATTTTAAGAAGACAAAATTAATAGAAATAATATAGCTTTGGTTTCTTATTTAGCAATTTGTATAAAATAATAAGGCATATATATATAATGAACTAGGGATGTGTATTGTGTAATATCGTATCCATCAATACGATATGTATCACGATACAGAGGGGACAATACAATATATCGCGATATATCACAATTCTATGAGTCATTCTATATATTGTGAATTTAAAAACTAAATTTAACTGTAGAAAACCTGTCACAGCATCCGAAACCCTCTAATCCATAACACATAAAGTTTTATCACTACTTCTAGTTGATCCACTGGAAAGAAGAACGTGAAAACAGTCACCCACTACCACTTATACTTTAAATTTTAATGCCAAAACGATTAGTTAGAATTCCATTGAAATTCTTAAAAATTAAAAATAAATAAATTGATACCTGGCTTAAAGTTGCCATTAAACAGTAATGTATGGCTTATGTTATTATTCACACCTGTCCCAGGCAACCCCTGCCACATGTCCTCCCCAACCTCTCTCACCCCCTCAACCTCTGTCCTCTATCAATAAAGGCCACTCTGGCCCAAAAGAGTGGCTAAGGGTGATCATTAGCATGGAGCAGTCCCTCCAGATGACCCAAACATTTGCCTTCAGCGAAGACTGAGCAAGCTGTATGGGGAGCCTAAGTCCTGAATCACACATGTCTTGTACCTCATTTTCTATGATACCTAATAATCTGCAGTTCAACTGTGTTTGCAAAGTGATTTGGGATTTAATTGATGTTAAAAATTTGCAATTAAAATGCGTACAAATCAGAAGTCGCATATATGACGTACTGGGCTAACACTAGCTAGCACTTGAAATACTTACTGAGACATTGTAGAGCTTCTCTTGCATGTTGGCTCACATTTAACTGACTGTTTCTCCCACAGCATAGCTGCCATATTCCACATGGTCAGATTTATAGTTGTTTCCTTCATGTTTAATGGTCATTCCTTCATCCTGGAGGAAGGAGGCGAATCACAGCCATTTTTCTACCTCGTTTTCTTCAGCTGTAGCCCGATAAGTGTAAAATCTAAAGTAAGTTTTGCCACCGGTTGAAAATTTGCATTTTATCAGCATCAAAATGTGTCTTTAAAATTCACAGACATCATATGTTTGATCTATGGAACATTTCAAATGGGATCAGAAAATACATTTTATAACTCCATTGACTCATTCATTTTTGGCAGAAGAGGACCCATGGAATAGAAGTAGAAGGGTGAGACTAATGCTGCATTCCAGTTAACCTTTCCGAGTTGGAAAGTCGTAAATCTTGCTGCTGTCTGGCATCATTTCACTGAGACACTCCCCCATTAGGACGGACATTTTGAGCTCCAACTCGGATCTCTGGACAGTTGACCGTGTAAAGCGGACAGCTCGGAAATAAAGATGGCTGCGCCTATAGTTGAGATGTATTTTCTTTTTATTTGTACTGCATTTGTCATTGAATGTCGTTTTAAATGCTATTACACACTTGACTACATTTCCGCTTTAATCCGGTCACCAATCTTTACATTGCACGGCCTTGCTGTGCGTGCAATACAATGTACAGCTTTGTTTTTCATGCTGGTCTGCTGAAGATGCTATGTTGCTAACAACATTAATAATGACTTGATTTGTATACAATACAAATAACAATGGCGATAAAACGCACCCCTGGGGTGTGACCTACTGGATCACCCCAGGGGTGCGTTTTATCACCATTGTTATTTGTATTGTATACGAATCACTGCCGCAGTACTTCTGAATCCTTATCCATAATCAAATATGCTGATGATTCAGTGATACTTAGTTTTCTGCAGGACCATGAGGTTGGCCATGATCCAGTCTTGGACAGTTTTATAGAATGGTGTGAGGAGTCATTCCTAAAGCTCAACATCGCAAAAACCAAAGACATGCGGTTTGACTTCCGAAGGAAAACACCTGCCTTGCCATGTTCCATTTTAAATGGCTCAGCAGTGGAGACTGTCAGTTAGTATAAGTACCTGGGAACTATACTGGAGGATAAACTGACATTTGAGGCCAACACAGATAGGATCTGCAAAAAGGTTAATCAAAGACTGTTTCACTTAAGGAAGCTGAGGAGTTTTAATGTTGAAAGTTCACTTATCAAAATGTTTTACCCAGCATTTGTCGAGTCCATTCTCACATTTTCAATGATCTGTTGGTTCGGCAATCTTAATTTGATTAGAAAGAATAGGCTGGGAAGCTTGGTTAAACAGTGTCGGAAGATCACTGGTGTTAATTTCAATGATCTGAGCCAGGTCTACCAGATTAGAAGTGTCCGGAGGGCAAATGCCATTCTGGCAGACCCTCATCACCCTCTCCACGCAGAGTTTCAGCTCCTGCCGTCAGGGAGAAGGTATGCCTTCTGTAGAAAGGCAAAGTCAAATCGACACATACAATCATTTGTACCAGCAGCTGTTAAATACTTGAACCAGCTCTAAGCATTGCAATATGTAACATCTATAGGTTAATGTGTTTTTTTGTTTTGTTTTTTGTTTTTTTACTGTTTTCTGTATATTTTACTGTATTTATGTATTGGCTGTGCCAATGGCTGCTGTGGAACAAATTGCCCCATGGGGATAAATAAAGGGAAATGAATGAATGAATGACTAGCCTGCCCCTTGACAGCTGCTGCCCTCAAAGCGCCCATGTTCTTTCCAACTCGGAGTGTTGTGAGACAAACTGGAACGCTTTAAGTGGGAAATTACATCCAATTCTGGTGTACAGCAACTCAGACGCCCGAGTATTCGAGACAAATAGAAAACAGCATTAGGTTCCCCATTTCTCTTTCGTCCTCCTGGTGAATCCTCCGGCTACCAGCAAGGCCTGAAATGGCTTATCTGGAGTACTGGGACATTTCCCGGTTGGCTGGTCTGATATGTGGACTGCAAGGGCCAGTCTAGTACAAGAGTTGTACTAGTGTGTCAAATGTGCAACTTGGCAAAAATGTGTGCTAGAAACAGTATTTCTGAAGTATTTTAGCAAAACTTGTTCAATGTAGTCTCATACTATTTATCATATACAACAGTGGATATTAAGGATGCAGAGTTTTTACCAAAACGGCTTGCCATACCTTGGTGACAGCTGACAGTTTTTGTGTGTGTTTTTTCTTTTGCCCATGGCACCTTGACATTAAACATCAGAGCACTCAGTCAGAGTTCAGTGATGTTTGAAAAGTGAAATAGCAAGGGTGGCACCGAGAGGACTACAATTATAAAGAGGAAAGCTCAAACAGACTACCATTTTTGCTCATTGTGCAAAAATGAACACCGATGCAAGCTCGTGATTTTTGACAGACAGCTAACAAGGACAGTGAAACTGCTGTGGAAAACCTCACTAGGGGGAGAGGATAATTAAGAACCAAGCTGTCGAATGTCTTCATTGGATGCAAGGTCAGGGCTACCGGCCTGTAGCTACTGAGGCCCTTTGGATTTTAAGTCTTCGGTACCAGTACCACAGAGGAGGTCTTTCACAGCTTCAGGCTCAGGTTGCATTGATATTTCATGATGCCACACAGTTCATCTGTGCAGCACATAAGGAGCCTGGATCTAATTTCATCTGAACCTTCAGCTCTTTTCTCACCCTAAGTTTTGAGAGGGACAGGATGGGAAGATACAGGCGGCTAAAATGAGTTTCCTCCATAGGGTGGCTGGGCTCTCCTTTAAAGATAGGGTGAGAAGCTTGGTCATCTAGAGGGGGCCGAGAGTAGAGCCGCTGCTCCTCCACATCGAGAGGAGCCAGTTGAGGTGGCTCGGGCATCTGGTCAGGATGCCACCTGGACGCCTCCCTGATGAGGTGTTCTGGGCACGTCCCACCAGGAGGAGGCCCAGGGGAAGACACAGGACTCGCTGGAGGGATTATGTCTACCAGCTGGCCTGGGAACGCCTCGGGATTCCTCCCGAGGAGCTGACCCAAGTAGCCGGGGAGAGGGAAGTCTGGGTCTCTTTGCTCAGGCTACTGCCCCCGCGACCCGACCCCGGATAAGCAGAAGATGATGGACGGAAGTTGGGAGGAGTTGGCTGTGTGTTGGAGTCCTAATAAGCTGGGGGTAGGTGTGATGGCTGCAAGCTGAGAGGTGTGAAGTCACGAGAAGACAAGAAGCAGTCCTCAAATGTCGTAGTCCCATTAGTACCTACATTGGCCTGACTCAGCCTTGGTTCCATTGTTTTTCCTCAGGCAGAAATCGGGTTGAGTTGAGCCAAGCTCATACCATTTCTAGTACCAGCTATGCTGTAGTTCCATCTGGGCCAAGTAGGGAGTGAAAAGCGACATCAGAAGGCAGTCACTGATTGGCTCGAGGGTGGAGTCACTGGTTGGGCAACATGACAATCGGATCATCACACACCATAAAACTTACAAATGCGAGCTGATGTGTTTAGTTTTTGCCAAAGAATTATGACCTAAATCAGTGCCATGGACCAATGTGGAGGTGTAGTGTTTCTGAGCTTGTTGGCTAATGATAACATTCAGTGGGAACAACACTGAGTGATGAAAAGGTTTTCAAGAAGGTCTCGGAACTGATGGCTTCTCATGAAGCGGATCAAAGCACAAAAATTTGAAGTAGTTAGAGCAAATAGAGGACATTTACAGCAGCCAATGTGGTGGGAAAGTTATATCAAGATTAGTTCTGTTTAGTCATTGATATTTAATAGTAAAGGCAGCCAGGGAATATTCCAGAATCCTGGAGAATCATTAACCTTTTACCAACACTGATGTCGCTATTATCTTGTTTTGTCTAGCTGGAGCACTGATATACAACAGAAAAAAGAGAGACAGTTACAGACAGGCAGGCAGCAGGCAAACAGAAAGAGAAAATATGTTAACGGGTAGAGGCCGTTGCAGTACTATTGAGATAAAAATGTTAAAACTCCAATCTTCCTTATCCTTATCTATATCTATGTGGAATTATCCCATATTACTGACCAGAGAGCAACAGGAGGGAAAGGGGCCTTCCACCGCTGCTTTGCTGGACTCGATAATGAATGATGGTGAGTCTTTTGTGTGTGAATTTAATAAATATATTACTTGTCCTACATATACATGGTAAAGAAACCGTGAACGAAGAAATAAAAGATGACGCCATGGTTCCCTCCATGACAACAGGAAAGCTAATTAGCATCATTGTTAAGTGTGTTTTTCACTGTTTGCTCTGCTACTACATGCTGTGTACTAAAGTTGTGTTCGTCTTTTTTTCTAGCATCTCCTTCAACATTTGAGGGACACTCTTTGCTTTATTTGGACCCTCCAAGCTGTCCAGCCTCTCCTTTCGGACCATCTGTGGCATCAACACTGGGCCAGACCGTTATCACAGCAGAGCGCCATGCAGGTTACGACGCAGCTGTTTGCTGTTCTTGGTGAGAAGCAAAGATCATGTTACTAGGACGTTTTTATTCACTAGATTAACATATTCAGCTGCATATTCCTGTCAATATAACAGTTCTTTTTTAATCTTGCAAATCTGTTCTAATTCTACAATCTTGTTTTATTTTTGTGTAAAAATGAAGGTACCGGCTTAAATTTTCTGCTGTACAGTAAGGCACATTATTGTTTCCATTTTTTTTTTTATTCTTAAAGTGCATCTTTTTAAATGCACTGAGATTAATATTCAAAGTACTTTGAAAGACCAATCAGAATCAGAATCAGCTTTAATGGCCAAGTATGACACATACAAGGAATTTGACTCCGGCAACTTTTCTCTCCAGTACAGAACTTAAATAAGTGAAATTAAAAAACGGAAAAAAAATAAATAAAAATAAAAATAAAGGATAATATATACACCAAACCAGGGTTATTGTACAGTAAGTATATACAGCAGTGCAGAGTTTTAGTTTATTGTTCATGTGAGTGGACTCACACTCTGTGACTATTCAGAGTTCATCAGAGCGACAGCCTGGGGGAAGAAACTGTTCTTGTGTCGGGTGGGTTTGGCGTACAGCGCTCTGTAACGCCGGCCTGAGGGGAGGAGCCTAAACAGATTGTGGCCAGGGTGAGAGGAGTCAGTGGTGATTTTTCTGGCCCGCTTCCTGACCCTGGCCCGGAATAGGTCCTCAATGGAGGGAAGATCAGTACATATGATCCTCTCTGAGGACCTGACTGTTCTCTGCAGTCTGTCCCTGTCTTGCCTGGTGGCGGATCCGAACCAGACAGAGATGGATGAGGTCAGGACAGACTGTACTATTGCTGTGTAGAATATGGTCAGCAGTTCCTGAGGCAGGTTGAACCTTCTGAGCTGACGCAGAAAGTACAGCCTTTGCTGGGCCTTCTTCCTTATGGAGTCAATGTGGGAGGTCCACTTCAGGTCCCGTGTGATGGTGGATCCTAGGAACCTGAAAGACTCTACTGTGGGGACTGGCCTGTTGGTGATTATGAGAGGAGATGTTGCAGGGGGTCTCTTCCTGAAGTCGACTGTCATCTCCACAGTTTTGAGCGGGTTTAGCTCCAGGTGGTTCTGACTGCACCAGAGGACCAGCTGTTCCACCTCCCTTCTGTATGCAGACTCGTCGCCGTCACAGATGAGTCCAATGACGGTGGTGTCATCTGCAAACTTCAGGAGTTTCACAGAAGGGTCTCTTGACGTGCAATCAGTGGTGTAAAGGGAGAAAAGCAGTGGGGAGAGAACACATCCCTCGGGGGCGCCGATGCTGAGGGACCGGTTGCTGGATATGAAGTTACCCAGTTTCACCTGCTGCCTCCTGTCAGTCAGGAAACTAGTAATCCACTGACAGGTGGAGGGAGGCACGGTGAGCTGGGACAGTTTTTGGTGGAGGAGCTCTGGGACGATGGTGTTAAATGCAGAGCTGAAGTCCACAAACAGGACCCGAGCGTAGGTACCTGCAGAGTCTAGGTGGTGCAGGATGTAGTGGAGAGCCATGTTGACTGCATCGTCCACTGACCTGTTTGCTCTATAGGCGAACTGCAGGGGGTCTAGCAGGGGATCCGTGATTTCCTTCAGGTGGGACAGCACCAGTCGCTCAAAGGATTTCATGGCCACAGATGTCAGGGCGACTGGTCTGTAGTCATTTAATCCTGTGACAGGGGACTTCTTGGGAACTGGGATGATGGTGGAGCGTTTGAGGCAGGAGGGGACCTCACACAGCTCCAGGGAGTTATTGAAGATCTGAGTGAAGATGGGAGCCAGCTGGTCAGCACAGACTTTCAGACAGGACGGAGACACTCCATCAGGACCTGATGCCTTCTTAATCCTCTGTCTCTGAAATAGTTGGTGCACATCCTGTTCACAGATCGTCAGCGCAGGCAGGGGGTCAGGTATGGGGATGGTTTGGGGTGATGCTAGGCCTTTTGTGATGGAGATGGTGGGGGAGGTGGAAGGTGTGAAAGTTGTTTCAAACCTGGAGAAAAAGTAATTGAGGTCCTCAGCCAGGCGGGGGCTCCCCACAGGGTGGGGGGATGGTCTCCTGTAGTTGGTAATGGTCTGCAGGCCCTTCCAAACTGCAGAAGAGTCGTTGGCAGAAAAACGCTCCTTCAGTTTTTCACTGTAGATCCTTTTTGCTGCCTTGATCTCCTTTGTCAGCTTGTTCCTGGCCTGCTTGTACAGGTCCCGATCCCCACTACTGTAGGCCTCCTCCTTGTCCTGGCGTAGCCGTCTCAGTTGTGCAGTGAACCATGGTTTATTGTTGTTGAACGTGCAGAAGGTTTTGGTCTACACACACATGTCCTCACAAAAGCTGATGTAAGATGTCACAGTGTCAGTCAGTTCGTCCAGGTCTGAGGCTGCTGCTTCAAAGACACTCCAATCAGTGCAGTCAAAGCAGGCCTGTAACTGCATCTTTGACTCATCTGTCCATCTCTTCACAGTTCTTACTACAGGCTTAGCAGATTTCAGCTTCTGCTTGTAAGATGGGATGAGGTGGACCAGGCAGTGGTCAGAAAGTCCCAAAGCAGCACGGGGAACAGAGCGATATGCATTCTTTATTGTGGTGTAGCAGTGGTCCAAAGTGTTCATGTCCCTGGTGGGACACGTCACGTGTTGTCTATATTTAGGCAGTTCAAGTTTGAGATTTGCTCTATTAAAATCCCCGAGAATGATTAGCAGACAGTCCGGGTGAGTTTTCTCCACGTCTGTGATCTGGTCGGCGAGGTGATGTAACGCCTCCGTTACACACGCCTGCGGTGGAATGTATACAGCGACCAGCACAAACGAGGCGAACTCCCGCGGTTAATAAAATGGTTTACAGTTTATGAAGAAAGACTCTAGGTGAGGGCTGCATGTCTTCTTTAACACTGTGACATCTGTACACCAACCTTCGTTAATGTAGAAACACGTTCCTCCTCCCTTTGACTTCCCAGACAGTTCCGCGCAGTGGTCCGCTCGGAACAGCTGGAAGCACGGCAGCTGTAGTGCGCTGTCCGGGATGTGTTCACTGGACCAGGTTTCAGTGAAGCAAAAGGGGGCAGAACGACGAAAGTCTGAGTTCTTGGATAGGAGAAGGAGCAATTCATCCATTTTGTTAGGCAGAGAGCGAACGTTCCCCAGGTGTATGGATGGGAGAGCGGTGCGTAATCCCCGCTGTCGCAATTTAACGAGCACACTAGATTGCTCAGAATGATAAAATTGCTCGTGCAAACTACAAACTAGGGCTGGGAGGTATACCAGAAATTTACCGATGTGAAATGTATGACTGTTACCAGTGTCTTATTGCCCGTGTCGATACATTTGGTATTTAAAAAAACGAGAAAAGATATGTTTTAGTTTAGCGGTTGAGTTATTGAATACTTTTAGACTCTAATGTGGAGCACCTATTATTGTTACTGCTTTCACTGACCTGTCAACAACCCCTCATGCTGCAGCTCCATCCACCCAGGTCCTGCTCAGGGGTCGGAGGACATTAACCCTGCTGAGTCCAGAATGTTGATACATCACATAAGTTTAAAGCGTCCGCTGACTGATCCTACCTGTGCTCTGATTTAAATGCAAAATATTTTCTGTGTAAAATAAACAACTGCCCTGTGATGGACTGGCGACCTGTCCAGGGTGAACCCCGCCTCTCGCCCGTTCACAGCTGGAGATAGGCACCAGCCCCCCCGCGACCCCTTGAGGAATAAGCGGTTCAGAAAATGGATGGATGAATGGAATAAACAACTGCACACAAAATAAATCACTGATTTCACTCACAGCCTCAGTCACTTCCTCATCTGGTCTGTGTGGTTGCTTCTCTGAGTCATGTTCGAGTCTAAACTGGACTCTAAGTTATACAGAAGGGAGTGGGAATCAAACCCTGAATTAAAAGGCTAGTTGAAGCTTACCAATAGCAAGAACATAAGAACATATCACATTTTCAAGCACATTATGGGCCTGATTTATCAACGGTTTTCGCTTCTTAAAACCCACTCAAACAGCACAGCATCACAAAAAAAGGCTCTGGCTGATCTATCAACACAGCGCAGAGAGCATTGCGCTTGTTAAACCCTGAGCAAGATGCGTGCAATCCATTTAGCACGTTTGCCCTTGATGAATTTGCAATCTGGGTGTTTCTGTAAGAAGAAGCAAAGTATTGGGAGGAGAACAGGCAAACAAGTAGGTGTTCCAGGCAGAGTGTGATTTACTAAGCATATAAATGTTTGCACCGCTATTTTAATGTCTATTGTTAGCACTTCTGGAAAGCATGTCTTAATTTTGCGCTACCACATTCAACATAAGTTTATTATTGACAAACAAAAAATGTAATTTACACACAATATGAGCTAAGAGTAATTAACAAATCTAATGGCCATAAATATGAGAGTTATGTAAATATTTCCCTGTTTTTCCTCCAAAGACGCATCATAACTCACTGCGCTCTCATCATTTTTCCACCTGGTGAAGACGCGCTGAACGAACATGATTCTAGTGGATCCTCATTGGTTTTTCACGTAGTGGATAACCTTCCTGCAGTCCAATTAATAAAATTTAGTTTTGTGCCAAAGACACATCATGGATCCATGCACATTATTTCTCCTCTATCTAGCCGTGGTGCAGCTCGCATTAGCAGCCGCAAACTCCTCATTTGAATACTGCTGCTTGCGCCTGTTGAGAATTGCTCACACAATCTTAGGGCATTTTCACACCTGATAGTCCAGGAGACTCGGTTCGATTAAGGACCAAAATTGTGGAAAATTTTGTTTTTTATACAAGAGGGCTGAGACGGCTCCATAATTCTGTACACAATGAGTAGCACACATGAATACAACTTCCAGCACAGATGTTCTCCTTATACAGACGTTAAGCAAAGTATTTACAAGATCTAGCATTTCTCTCCTGCATTAGTGCTTGTTTAGATTATATTTACCCAGAATGCCCTTTACAATAGTCCGCTTCCTGCTGTTGGTGCGACCCTGCTCTGTTTACCATTCACACATGCAATGGAACCAAAGCAGAGTTCGTTTCAATCGAACCAAGTACACCGTTTTTAGGCGGACTAGGGTTCATTTATTTGGTCCGAATGTGTTTTCGATTTCCCATTCACAGCTCCCCAAATGAACCAGACTTTCCAACGAAACGAACTAGCGTTTGTTTCAAGCGGACTAAACAGGGCTGGTGTGAAGGGACCCTTAGTAAATCACCCGCAAATTAAGAACAACCCAGTCGTGCATTGTTTTTGCGCCACATGCAATTTTGGTGTCATTATCAGGAATCTTGATAAATCAGGCCCTATGTAAATTAGACCACTACAGGAGAATGAATATAGAAATGGCGGGGGGGTGTTATAGTCTACTCATCGTTATGGAGGTGAACTGTTCAATATAGGGTTGTAGATTCAAAACACATGGGCTTTTAATGTTTGCCCTTTTAAAATGCATTATTTTCAAATAGTTTTCAAATATTCACAGTTTTTTTGAAAATGTGTTATTTTAACTGTTTTTGTTACTCTCTACGTTTCCTTTTACATTAGTAGTTTACGCAATGAAATTAAAAAGAAAGCAAACAAATATGATACTTAAAACATGAATAAGTATGTCTTTTTGTCGCATGGATCATTCTCTAATCCTTTTAACTTGCCAACAAAAATTATGCCTTTATTAAAGAAAGTCTCCATCTGCATCATTAATTTGTGTTGTGGTGCCAATTGCAGAAAGTACCAATCCTAAATGGTGGAGAGGGCCGTACAAAATCAGTCCAAGGGCCGTAAGTGGTTCCGGGGCCGCATTTTGGACATCCCTGACATAAGGTGTTTTCAATACAGTTGTTTAGATTTTTTCTCTAGTGAATCGAATGCTTGTTTATTGCCTGTCATTTTGCTGCTGTTACAGGTGAATTTCCCCTCTTTAGGACAGTAAAGGATGATTTGATTCTATGCAGCTGCTTTGTTCAGTTAATTTTTAAATGTGCACTGGACTTTACTTAACCACTTAAATTTGTCCTTCTTGACTTAGCAGGAGTAAAAGGGTCAGTATGTTTACATGTAGCAAGGGAAAGTCGAATTATTGCCTTTGTCCAAATGAAATCAGATGTTTGAAATGCATGCATGGACCTTAGTCCAGCTTGTATCGAACCAAACTGGAGTTTTAGAGGCCCAATCAAAGTGCTCAGATAATGTGATTGAGAATCAGGCTATTCTACAACCTCCTGTACGGGGGACGTGTAAGGGCAACCCAGTAGTATTATAAGAATATGGCGGCTAAAACAAATATAAGTGGCCAATCAGTGCATCACTGACGAAGAGATGATGCATTGTGATTTTGAATATCCTGCCGTGACTCTTTCTGCTTCACATCCACCAGCCTCTGTTTACTGCCTGAGTGCAGCTTGTAGCTAACCACTATGAGGCTAACATATAGGGGCAGGAGGATTTTGTAATTATAAATGAGTAAACTTTTTACAATTATTTAAGTTTTAACATTCCTAGAAGTACTAGGTGAGGAGGAGAAGCAGTTGCAACCATTTTCATTGAGATTTACAAATTAATATTACACCAATTATTAGCAACAGCTTTTTTGAACATCTAATCCTTAGTTTTCCACATCCAAGCTGCAAAACATTAAAACCACTTTTGTTTGTGGTTTTGTATCATCCGCCAGGCCCTTACTCTTAATCTGTTGTTTTTTTTTTAATCTGATTTAGTTTAAAACACTGATAAGGTAATAATTAGAGCAGGGGTTGCAATATTCACATGGTAATTGAAAGTGATAGCATAACTGCAGCCTTTAATATTGTCTTAGACTGAATTGGCTTTACTCAGAAAGTGAAGGGACCCACACACTCCGGTCAACACACTTTAGACATTGTACTGACATACGGCATTGAGTGTGATGAACTACCAGTCCTCCCAAATAACCCAGTCCTATTGAATTTACTTTACCCAACTTTCCAAAATCTGAAAGAAAATGTCATCACAGTAGAACTTTGTTAGACAGCGCAGTAACAAGTTTCAAAGAATCTGTTCCATTCTTGCTTCTCTATGTGTCTCAGAATACCATAGTGGACCGCAGTAATTCCAACACTAACCCTTCAGAAATTGATGGTCTGGTTCAAAGTACTACTTCCTCACTGCGTTCGGCACTAGACAGTGTAGCCCCCTTAAAAAATGAGGTAATCAGCCATAGGAGGTTGGCTGAGCTTGCAGAGTTGCGTACTTTAAAGCAGAAAACTAGGAAACTGGAGAGAAAATGGCGCTCCACACACTTTAACCCCCTAGGCGGTCGAGTTTTCTCGACAAGATGCGGCACTGAATAAAACGGCAGATTGTGTGAAATAGGGTGTCATATTTCTTTCAAACTGTACTCCACTGATCTGTAGTCAGAAAAAAGGATTCCTTCTATACAAAATTTTCGCTCTTTAGCGCATTTAATCAATTCCTGCATAGCGGATCTAGTGTGCGTATGAGCTATTTTTAGTCAGAGCGCTAGTGTAAACATTAGCAAGTGTTTACATTATATTATTGTGTAATGGCATCAGCGAAGTTCACCTGCAACGGAGGGGTGGAATATCTATTTGCTGACCCTGATTCTGAAGGGGAATATCTGCCTTCAGAACATGACGGTGATTCATTTAATAATCGCGCTCTAGATGTGCCCCAGCTTGCAGAGTTTAGCCCAAGCACAAACTCCTTTGCCCGATGTAGATGGTGGGGACAATGAACGCACAACTCGGGCTCCTGCCTCCACCGAGGGCATCCAGACGGATGTGCCTTGGGTTCCTGATCCCTCCGAGGGTATTCTGGAGCGCACCCATCTGGTGCCTGTCGTCTCCTCTGAGGGTGTTCGGGGGAACACGCCTGCGGCTCCTGCCTCCACCGAGGGTGTTCAGGAGAACACTCCTCCGGTTCCTGTCGCCTCCAAAGGTGTCCAGGCGGATGCACCTCAACTGCCAGTGGACCTCAAGGTCCCAGGGACCTCGGCAACTCTCCAAGGGTCCTCCACGCCTTGTCGTGGATCGCTCTCCCGTCGCCAGCAAATAAAGCTGAAGCTACAGGCCTCAGCTCCAGCTCCACGTCATCCAGCCTCCGCTCCGACCTCAGTTCCTACAACAGGCCAACCATATTCCAAGCCACAAAGTTCGGCATCAGTCCACCCTGCTCCATCGCACTCCAAGCCACAACGTGAAGTTCTGTCGCACTCCAAGCCACAAGGTGAAGCCCCGTCTATCCAATCTCCAGCAACACATCAACTGTCTCACCAGTTCATCAACCTGACTCAGCAGTTTGTCAACCTGCCCCTGCAGTCCACTAACCTGCTTCAGCCTCAGCAGCACTCTAGCCTACTTCAGCAGCACTCCACGGTTCCGACTCCACGCCACAAGGTTCAGCTCTGCCAGTCTCCACGCCACAAGGTTCAGCTCTGCCAGACTCCACGCCACAAGGTTCAGCTCTGCCACATTCCAAGCCACAAGGTTAAGCTCTGCCAGACTCCACGCCACAAGGTCACGCTCTGCCACATTCCAAGCCACAAGGTTAAGCTCTGCTACATTCCAAGCCACAAGGCTAAGCTCCGTCAACCTCAGCAGTCCAGCAACCTGCTTGAGCCTCAGCCTACTTTAGCAGCACTCCAACTCTCCAGCTCCTTCGCCGCCAAGGCCACAAGGTCAAGGTGCGTCGCCACCAAGGCCACAAGGTCTAGCTCCCTCACTGCCAAGGCCACAAGGTCAAGCGCCGACGACATCCTCCAATGCTCAAGGTTCAGCTCCGCCGACCTCCTGGTCTGATTTCTCGTTGCTGCCCTCGTCGTCTGAGTGTTTCTCGTTGCCGGCCTCCTGGTCTGATGGTTCCACGCCGCCAGCCTCCTCGTCTGATGGTTCCTCGTCACTTGCCTCCTCGTCTCAAGGTTCCTCATCTGGTGGTTCCTGGTCACCGACCTCCTCGTCCCCGACCTCCTCGACTCCGGCATCCACGTCTCTGGTTCCACATCATTGGTCTCCTTTGGACATGGTTTTTTCCCTCCGTCCTTGACCACCTCCTCCCACCCTGGGCTGAAGTTCCTGGTTGGTGCTCCAGGAGGCACACCTTTGGAGGGGGTTGGGGGTACTGTTATGATCCATCTCTGTCTTCTTCATTGTCTCCTCCCTGTTTGTTTCTTCCCCGTCTGTATGTGTTAATTATCCCTAGTTGGTTTCACTTGTTGTCCTCCCTGTGTCTTCTCTCCAGCTCCCAGGTGTTCTTTTTCCCCAGACTATTCTTCCCAGGTATATATACCTCCCTGTGTCTGTCTGTCTTTGCTGGATCCTTTGTCTAACCTCCCCTTGTGTAGTTCCTCGTCCTGTGCTTTTATCTTAAGATTCTGACTTTACAATAGATTGGGAAATAACTTCTCTACGCCTGTCTCTGCGCCTGAATCCAACCACCAAGACCTTACACTTTCACCTTTTTGTCTTCTAAGTCCGCACAACTGCACTCTCCTTCTCATGAACCTTTTCCCTTTGAATGAAATGGACATGGATTTCTTTGGCTCTGCTGGGAAAGTTGAAAGTTTAATTTGGGTGACTTTCTCACTGTCTGTTGTTCTTGCTCTTGTTCTGTCATTTTTCACGAGCGCAGATCAAGTCAGCAGATGTGACTGTGTGGCCTGTTGAGATGTTGATCAACTCCTATTCTTCACATGTGAAATGATTGAGCCTCTGGTCGTTGATATCGGTTATATTTCTTACATCTTCTGCCTCCTTTACACCTTGATTAACCTTGTCTTCGCGGTGTTTGGTTTTATCTACATTGCATGTGCAATAGCCTTTTTCTGATCAGACACAGCTGTCAGTACTGGAAGAGCTTTCAAGTATTGGTCGCTGGTTGCTGAGTAATTCCAATGAAGAGTTTTGTCTTGGTATTGCCGTTGTAGGTTTTTTCATATGCCATATCTGTCCTGACACCATTGAACACTTCTTCTGTTTGACACACAGTGAACTTCCTATCCCTGAATTCTCTATAGATGTTTGGAGACCGTGTAGACTAGATTGTCATTGCTTCTAGGTATCAACATAAGCATCTACAAGGTGTGGAAATATCTTTTCCATTTCAGACAGGTGTTGCTTCCACAGACTTGCACGTTCAGCATAAATGAACTGTTTAAGAATCATGGCCAACGTTCCCTCTAATTGCTGACATAGTCTTCGCACACAGAAAATCCCTGCTCCGCACAAAAACCCTGAATTGATGGTAAAATAATCAAATACTTTGTTCTGTGAAATTTTGTAATGTGTGTCAATGAGTATATTGGCCGATATCCCAGCGGTGCCTGCACATGTCCAGTTAGAAAAAAACAACAACTGCCAATACAGTTATCCATGGTTATTTCCATACCAACACGGCCGAGACCCACACACTGACCAAATCAGTGGCGGGACGTAAATTTGTTATCTGGACTTTTCAGTGCGGTCTTACCAAATTAATTATGGTATTAGAAATATAAAAGCCATCAATACTATACAACAACGCGATATAACATGCCCCGGTTTTTCAGAGGCAAAGCAAGGCAAGGCAATTTATTTAATGAAGGATTTTATTTATTATTCAATTTAAACCTTAACTCTATAAATTCCATGCGTGTTCATTTTTATCAGAGAGGAGACGAGAGTAATTTTATTTTCTTTAGATTTTAATACAATAAATCAAATACTGGTTCACAGGGTTGCTTAAAACAAATCAAATATTTAGTTTACAGAGTGGTATAAATTATTCACACTCTGGGTCACCCTACCTAGGAGGAATGACAACGTATATAACAGAAACATTAAGTTTTATATTTTAACACAAAGTTAGAGAACCTCCCCCCTAACATTAAATATGGGACACAAAACATGATTGGTTCATTCAAACTTTTGCCAAGACCAGCCTCCTTACAACCATGCATGCATAACTAATGACCTTCCTGTTATTCTGACTTTACAACCCAGCTCTAACTAGATTTTCTGCTGATAAAGAGTGTGGTGTCTTATCTGCATCCTTCCATTGTCAAGCCATAAATCTGCCTGGGCTTTCCTGCTCAATGTCCTGTTTTTCTGTGACCCAAACAAGAGCTGACTCTGCCAAATACCTCTAAAACAATCTTAAAAGTATAATTAAAAAGTATGGTAACTAAAACACCTTAATCAAACATTAATAAACGTTTAATATACTTCAAATCCCTACCATGATCTCATAAATATATGAGATCATCTTAAATATACATAATCAGAGTTAACATCAATAGATTTCAATGGCAATAAGAAATGATTAACAGTCATCAATTACTTTAACAGATCCATCAGATAACCATTTAGCCTAAACAATGTAAAAAAAACAAACAAACAAAAAACAACATAATTCACAATGGTTTTGTCACATTTTTTTTCACAATCATTCATACATTTTCATTGTCTGTAATCATCCTTTTGCGTCCAGGTGAAATCTTCAGAACACAGGTGTAGACTAACCTGGTCCTTTTCAGTCACAAGGGATTATTCTGCCCATAAATGTGAACTGAGTTTTTTTGTTCCTTATTTCTTGAAACCTGTTGCTTCTTGGTCCAGTGAGCTCATCAAATAATCACTTTAAATCTCCAATCACTTCACCAGTGGTCAGCAAGAATTCATGGCAAAGAGCATTCATTATGTGTATAAGATAATTGGGAACCTTCCCAATATGCTTGCTTCCTCCTTAGTTAATGAGGCAGCCTCAAAAATGGTGGAACCTAATATATGCTTAAACTGCTTTAATGCAGCCGAACTTTGTGATGTACTAAAATTATTAGCTTCATCTAAACCTTCAACTTGCGTTTTAGACCCAATCCCAACTAAACTCTTAAAAGAAGTTTTCCCTCTGATCGCTGCTCCAATTTTAAATATAATGAATCTATCCTTAGTCAATGGATATGTACCACAGGAGTTTAAGATTGCTGTAATTAAACCTCTACTTAAGAAACCCTCTCTTGATCAAAACGACTTAATTAACTATAGACCGATATCTAATCTTCCCTTCTTATCTAAAATTCTTGAGAAAATAGTTGCACACCAGATATGTGAGCATTTAAACAATAATGAGCTGTTTGAGAAGTTTCAGTCAGGCTTTAGAGCTCATCACAGCACTGAAACAGCTCTGGTGAAGGTTACTAATGATATTCTCATAGCCTCAGACAATGGACTGGTGACCATTCTGGTCCTGTTAGATCTCAGTGCTGCCTTTGACACTGTTGACCACAATATTCTCATAGAAAGGCTTCAAAGTGTCGGTATAATAGGAACAGCACTAGGTTGGTTTAAATCTTATTTGTCTAACAGATTTCAGTTTGTTCAGGTAAACAATAGATCTTCCTCAACCTCAATAGTTACTTGCGGAGTACCACAGGGTTCAGTGCTTGGGCCGATTCTCTTTACTATATATATGCTTCCTATTGGTAAAATAATTAGGCAGCATGGGATAAAATTCCATAGTTACGCAGATGATACACAGCTATATCTATCCATAAATCCTGATGAATCCAATCAGTTAGGTAGACTACAGGCATGTCTGGAAGACATAAAAACTTGGATGACTCTAAACTTCTTGCTTCTAAATTCTGATAAAACAGAAGTTGTCGTCTTTGGACCAGAAGCTCTGAAAAAGAAACTACTTAGTCAGCCCCTTCACCTGGACGGCATTAAATTAGCCTCCAGTAATAAAGCAAAAAACCTCGGTGTCATTTTTGACCAAGATATGTCATTTAGAACTTACATTAAAGAAGTCTGTAGGATTTCCTTTTTTCACCTTAGGAATATTGCAAAAATTAGAACCATCCTGTCCAGGAATGATGCTGAAAAACTAGTCCATGCCTTTGTTACTTCAAGGCTGGATTACTGTAACTGTCTATTATCAGGTAGTCCACAGAATACAATTAAAAGTCTTCAGTTAGTTCAAAATGCTGCTGCTAGGATTCTGATGAATATTAAAAGAAGAGATCACATTTCCCCTGTTTTAGCTTCTCTTCACTGGCTCCCAGTAAAATCTAGAATAGAATTCAAGATCCTCCTTCTGACATATAAAGCCCTTAATAATCTAGCTCCATCATACATAAGAGACCTGATTGTTCCATATGTTCCTAACAGAGACCTTCGCTCTCAGACTGCAGGTTTACTGGTAGTTCCTAGGATTTCTAAAAGTAGAATGGGTGGCAGATCTTTCAGCTATCAGGCTCCCCTCCTATGGAACCGGCTCCCAGGGTTGGTTCGTGAAGCAGACAATTTGTCTATCTTTAAAACTAGGCTAAAAACTTTCCTCTTTGACAAAGCTTACAGTTAGAGATATGTTTATAGGTAGTTAGAGTCAGGTCAGACAGGTAGATAGGAAGAGACAGGTTAATGTTAGTAGTCAGGCAGAGTGTCAAAAGTTAGGAAGAGATAGGAAGAGGTAGAGTAGCTAGGTAGAGATAGATTAATGTAAGCCAGGTAAAGATCCGGAGCCGGTCGCGGCTTACCGCCGCGGAAGAAATGTGCCCCACAGGGGCCAGCCAGCGCCGGAGAGAGGTCCCTCAATGGGATCCTCCCGCACAGTGCGGCCGCCCATTACCTGCCGGGTTGAATCCCCCGGGCAGACTGTGCGGACCCCACCCGTTTATCTCTTAAACGTTTCTCGCCCTCTTCAACTCTGTCCTCTCAGTTCTGTCTATTTTTCCTTAAGATAGTTGTCGACTATCGGTCTCGTGCCGGTATTTAGCCTTAGATGGAGTTTACCACCCACTTTGGGCTGCATTCTCAAACAACCCGACTCCGAGAAGACCCCGGCATGACGGGGGCCGTTACCGGCCCTACACCGTCCACGGGTCAGGAGGACTCAGACAGAGTGTTGGTAGCCAGGTCTCCTAGTAGCTAGGAGACAGGTTAATGTTAGTAGCTATGCTGCTTTAGGCTAGGCTGTTGGAGGACATTATTAGGGTCTGTTCCTACTTTCTCTCCTACTTCTCCCCAACTGCATGATGTGCTGTCAATTCAAGCACTAACCTGTTTTCTATTATAGTAGGTGCTCCGGATTAGCCCTGCTTGACGACCCTGACTAAGATGGCATTGCAGTGACGGAAAATTCTCCACGTCCTGCAACAAACTTGTGCATCGGTTCTGTTGCTCTTTCTGTGTCTCTGTTGTGTATTCTCCAAGCCACAGACGGTCGCGGCAGATAACCGCTTGTGCTGAGCCTGGTTCTGCCGGAGGTTTCTTCCTGTTAAAAGGGAGTTTTTCCTTCCCACTGTCGCTGCATGCTTGCTCAGTATGAGGGATTGCTGAGAATTCCACGACGCAATCTTCTGTGGTTCTGTAATTTCTACACTAAACATTGTATTGTAATAACTCTTTTTGTAAAGTGCCTTGAGATGACATCTGTTGTGAAATGGCGCTATATAAATAAACTGAATTGAATTGAATTGAATAACATAATGTCTATTCCTCAGATATAAACTGGATCGATACCATTCATTATTTCTTTTCTTCAAAGTTTAGCTGTCTGTTCACAAGGTAAATAAATAAATAAAAAATTAAAAAGGCTGGATTTTTCTGTTAGATATTGCTGTTCTAAAGCACCACTAAATAATTGCAATAACAAAAATAAAAGCAATAACCATCTGCAAATGTTCTATCCTCTTTTTTCTGTCTCTCTTGTAAACAGTCTCTACGGAAAAGTGGCTCTCCTGGTTTCGCTTCACTGAGGTTGAGACGAATAGCTCATATTGAACTAAACCCCTTTGTAATCAGACTTCACACCACTTTTCCCAGACTCTATCCCTTTAATCAATTAATAACTTCTGCTACTATAATTGTGCTACTTAGAGTGAGAAAAAGATGTCCAACTAGGTTCCCCTCCAATTATAACTGTTTTTGGTGTTGTCAAGGTTACCTGTGAAGCTCCTCCCATCTGAGCAATGACCAATAAAGATCCAGTCTCCAACTCCCCCTCTTTTCAAATTTATCCAAAGTAATATGGCATCATTTGTCACATAAGTACACTGGATCGCTATCAAGCTGGCTCAGACAGAGAAAATATCAAAATTAAAAAACATCAAATGTTTAAAACAAAATCAGAGAATAGTACTGACTGAAAAACACAACATAGTTTTACAAAAATGGTCTTCAGTTTGCTATACTTCAAATTCTATCCATATTTATAAAGAAAAATCCAAGATTTAAATCAATAACAAAACAGCTTCCCTATACATATTTCTGTGGGACTTTAAGACCGTAGTGCAAAACAGGCATGTCTCATTCCCTGATCAAATTGATGTGACAGTAACCAGGTGGTTGCTTATTGTTAGAAATTACCAAACCTGAAGTACTTGTTTGTTCTAAAAGTCTAATCTATATTTGAAAGTGACTTTTTTGTCATATGTTTCCTATTTAAATAAACCCGAATTTGCTAATTGGCCCACATATTCTGATTGTAAATAATGAAAACATTTCATACTTCAAAAACATCTGTCAGATTCTGTTGAATGAGTCAAACATAGTCAAACTAATTTGTGTAACTAAAACTCCAGTTACTTCCTCTATATGGCAGTTTACATTTTTTCTAAAATGTTTGTAACATGTGTAATACTCCAATTTCCATTAATCAATAAAACTAAAAATACAAAATCATTTCATAAACAAGCTTCAAAAGATAAAATGTCTCTAAACAAAAGTTTTAAAATTAAAACAAAACAACAAAAATTTTAGCATTTTACAGTCAATCCCAATTATCCTCTCAGGCTTCTTTTTGTTTCTCAAATTATAAACACCAAATTGAATTGAAGCTTCTAGAAATGTCAAATAAATGACCACCGAATCATTTTTGCTATACCTCAGTTTCTCAATCTACATTCCCCAAATGTATCATTAATAAATAGCCTGGAGTTTTGCAATTCCAGTCAGGATCCACTTTAAAGTAAATGTACATACAAGTTGATATAGATTTTTATTTAATTTTTTATTTTTATTTCTCTCAACTGTCAGCAACAAAGTCTTCACTAATTAAATGGTACATTATTCCATTGTTCTATTCTATTATCATAACTGTTCTAGAACCTTTTTCTCTAAATTCAAGAGGCAAAAATTCCCTCTCAGCATCAGGTAGACTAGCTAACAGATCATGCATAACATCTGACAGATTAATTTTAAAATTTAAAACCTAAACCCAATTCCTATTTTCCGCCAATACAGAAATCTTCAACAGATTTTGAAAACTTGCATTTATCTCTACACTTGAAAACAAAACCAAAAGTTATTTAAATTTACATATTTCAGTTGCATAGATTGTTTCCACACAATCAGAATAAATTAATTAGAACTTACTTCTTTCTTATAAATTAAACTAACATTTAGAATTAAGCTGATATTTATTGGTTGTACTTCAACAAATTTAGCACATAATATAGTCATTTTTATTTTAGTCGTTATAACATTTTTAAATTCAGCAACAACTTGCTTCTCGTCATAGCTCTTACATGTTTATGTGTAAAGTAAATAAAATCAGATACTTTTAAAGATGACTCTTTGTATTATAAAACAAAGTTTTGACAACTCAGGATAGTTAAATCATATTCATAATATCTACTTGCTGTTTAGATATTATCACTATGATAATTATTGTTTTTAATATTACTCAACAATGTGTTTAGTCAAGTAACCAGTAACAAGTAATTGCAATGATAAAGCCTTTTTATTTGAGTATTTGTATAAAGAAGAGGCAATTTTTTCCAAACAGCATTTCTAAAGTCTACAGGGCTAGAAGAAATAGCCAAAATGAAGATAATTTCAATAGTTAATAATTACTTAAATTGTACTTATTTAAATCATGGAAATAAGAAAAACGTGTAAAAATTGTGTAGCACTTACTACGTTTATTCCTGTAAATTGAAAAACATGCCAATTCCTAACCGTTCATACTAGACAAGGATATATGGTTCTCTGAGATGTTTTTATATTTTTCTAATGAATTTCTAATTCTTCAAAAACTACAGCAATTAAGATGTCCATAATACCTAATCATTAATCTCATCCTTTTATCATTAAGTAATCTACTATTCAATAGTTTATCAATTTTGTACATTTTTCTATCTCATGTCTGAACTAACTCATGAAAATGGACACACCAATATTCATCAAAGTGTTTCAGTTTTCTTTGCAAGAATTTAAACATTATTTGTAAAAAATCAACTTTTCTGCTTTTCAATATATCCAATTAATTATTTTATCAATGCATCTTTTAATTTTATTCTTTAAGCAGCTCACCAACCATTCACACTCATTGTCCGATTTGTCAACTAGATATTTTACTTTGTCACCAGACTGTCCTAATTTCATCATCTACACCCATTTATCATCATTTTATTCATGCTCAAATTTTCCATTTTCACTTCAATACAACTTCATATCACCTTGGCTATCTGCTTTTATTGCTCCCTTTCTGTTCTGCAGTTTATCCACCTCAATTTTAAGATTTAATTCTTAGATTATTACAATATTATTTTATTTAGAGGTTCCGAGACTTAATTGTCCACAAACTGGAATCCTATTTGGGTCTGAATATGGGGCCGGCTTCCGTAAACAGACACAAAAGGAACCGAACAGTATCATCTCAGAAAGAATATCTCCATAGCAGATAAATTACGGTCAGCAATCACTTCTTTATCTATTTAAAATATATTTTTACGGACGATTTTATTTGTTACAGCCTCACCTTTTCAACTCAAAGTTGGTCATACTATGAAAAAAGAGGAAGCAGATTTAATAAAGTATTTAGTTTAAAATAAAATGTAGATATATTCATCTGACTCTTGAATGTGTGCACTGCTGTTTTTTCTTTTTCTGTTTTACTGATAGGTCGCTTATAAACGATACATCCCTAAGGACAAACTCTTCAATAGTAACCGAACTCCTATAGGAGTCGAAATGGTATTAACAGTAAGCCACAAGGATCTAATCTTCAAAATGAGGCGGAATTCTCGACACACTACGTCACATCGCCTGCTTCAAAAACTATTTAATTACTCTTTATGTTTACTTTTTTTTTCTTCGATGTAATATGTTTAATTCAGTTTCTTCTACTTTATTTATTTATTTATTCATCATTTACTTTTAAATAATACTTTATACTCGAGTTTTACAAGATTCCTCAACAACCACAACACAGAGACCTCATCTCACACACACCCACATACACACACACACAGACACACACAATTGTTCGCTATCTCTCATTTATACAAGACTCAGATAGATATTTATCCATTTATTTGTAAGCTTATCGCTTCAAGGACTCGAAACCTCAGAATTTATGAAATAATATTATCTAAAACTTCTCTTACCGGTTTTGAGTCCTTGAAAAGATTCACCAGCTGACTCCACTCCGGGGGAGAACCTCACATCTGAACCGGGTCCCTAAGACGGAGAACCTCCAATTTCCAGCAGCTCATGGTGCTCCTTCCCCGGAGTGCAGATCAGATGCCGGGAAAAAAGAAAAGAGAAATACATCAACAATAAATTCTTAATCAGACTCACATTCACTAACCTAGGTTTAATTTCACTTTATTCCATGACGTCTTTATTCCTAAATCACCATAAAAAGTCATTGACCTTAGAGAGTCCCACACTCTCGCAGCTTCCCACAAGCTGTTAATGACCTGTGATCACAACCCAAACAAGTTTTTGTAGACCTCACCTACAGGAACACTTTAAACCTAGTCTTGATCCCAGATCGTTTCGGCAGAACGCGTCCGCTCTTGCTTAGGGGCGACAAAACCCAGAGGCACAGGCAGTTTAATTAGTCTCACACTAATACCATAAAATTCCAAAATTCACTTCACATTAAGCCCTATACTTCCAAAAAACTAAATATTTAACCTGCCCAAAAATGGAAAACATAATTCTTTCATGTAAACATTTATTTTTAGAGTAGTCAATTAGTAGAACTTTTTGTTCATTTTATTTTTAAAGTCTATTTATCTGTATATCTGCACAAATTAAATCCCGTCTCCAAACTCTGATCACGTCGGAAGGTCACCATTTGAAGGATTTTATTTATTATTCAATTTAAACCTTAACACTAGAAGACCCAGGATTTTTTGCTATACCTATAAAACCCAGAGGGCAGCCGATCGGCTGCAAGGCCACCTGTGAACCCTCCTTTTGTTATGTGAACGAGGCAATCACTGGGGCGCCACAGGACGTGACGTGAGCCACTTCACTCAAAACACCTTGACATAAAATGGAGGAGGGGGAAGATTCAGATTACAGCAGGATTGCTCTGTCAGAGCTGCTAACTGACTGGGCAGAACATATGAACTGAATCAAAATGTAATATATGTAATATATGTAGAAGGATGTAGAAGTTATCAGGACCCTACAACACTGGGCTTCCAACATCCCCACCAGACACAAAGGAAAAGTAAAAGAATAGAACCACATCAAAAAAAAGCACTCAAAATCTGTGGTAGCCCCACCAGTCATTTACAGAATTGCTCATCAAGTTGATATCTGTACAAGATAATGATTTAATTTATGTAACATGTTTTTCTAACTGAGATACAACAGAAATGTATTTGATGTGTTTTATTTAAGAATTTGTATATTGTTTTTGTCTGTTTTGCTCTGTCCCTCTATTTTCTCTTTTCTCGAGTCGCCTTTATACCTTTATGCTGCAATTTCCGGTGTATGGGGATCGTTTGTCACCAACTGCATCACATCCTACAACCCTGGTCGACACATCACCATTGATGAACAGCTTTTCCCGTCAAAGACTCGCTGATTTTCACTGCAATACATTGCAACGAAACCTGACAAGTTTGGGATCAAGTTTTGGGTGGCTTGTGACTTGAAATCCAAATACATCTGCAATGTCCTCCCATATCTTGGCAAGGACCCCAGTCGTCCCAGTGGGGAGAGGCTATCTGAGAATGTAGTTATGAGGATGATGAAACCATTCCTGGACAATGGCAGAAATGTTACCATGGACAATTTCTTTACATCGCTGTCACTTGCACAATGACTGCTTAGCCGGAAAACCACCATCCTTGGCACAGTCAACAGGATTCGGCGAGAAATTCCACAATCAACAAGACAGGGACCACGATGAATTCACCACTCAGGTATTTTCAACCACTGGTGCCACGCTGACGGTGTATGCGCCCAAACGGAAGAAGACAGTCTACATTCTCAGCAGCATGCACAGTGTGGTTCAGAGTGAAAATACCACCAAAAGGAAGCCAAACACTGTCACCCTTTACAACACCACAAAGTGTGGCGTTGATGTGATGGACCAGATGGTGCGGGAGTACACTGTCCGCACATGAACACGGCGCTGGCCAGTCGCTGTGTTCTATAACATGATTGATAGGGCAGCACTGAATGGTTATGTGCTCTATCAAGCATGCACCGGGAGGCAGGAGAGACGGGTGGACTTCCTGGTGGAGCTTGCAAGAGAGTTGACTCACTCTCATGTGGGTGCAAAGCAGGCACAAAACGAACAATTGTTTCGGCAACAACCTTCAACACCTAGCCCTGGGAAAAGAGCCAGGTTTCAGGTTAAAATTCAGTGTACAAGCAATCATGCCACTGTGCGATGTATCGACTGCTACAAATACACATGTGGCAAACGCAGAAAGGAGACGGCTTGGCAGTGCCAGGATTGTGAGTGATAATTGAAATGTACTCACCTCAATCACTGTTACTTACTGTTTAGTTTTCTCTGTGTGCTTGAAAACTCAAATTTCCCTGAGGGAGTCACCCCAAAGGGATCAATAAAGTTTTAAGTCTAAAGTCTCACTCACTTCCACTCTCTAACACTGTATCCTGATAATACAATTTTTGTTAATATTATTTGTAAATATCATGAAGACCCAGTTGGGATAACCACAGATTTTGAGTGATTTTGTTGATATGGTTCTGTTCTTTTACTTTTCCTATGTCCTAATACATATATTACATTTTGATTCAGTTCATGTGTTATGCCCAGTCAGTTAACAGCTCTGACAGAGCAATCCTGCTGTAATCTGATTCTCCCCCTCCCCCATTTTATGTCAAGGTGTTTTGAGTGAAGTGGCTCATGTCATGTCCTGTGGTGCCCCAGTGATTGCCTCATTCACATAACAAAAGGAGGGTTCACAGGTGGCCTTCCAGCCGATCGGCTGACCTGTGGGTTTTATAGGTAGAAAAGCCAAATGGCTGCTCTCTGGGAGTTCTAGTGTTAACTCTATAAATTCCATGCGTGTTCATTTTTATCAGAGAGGAGACGAGAGTAATTTTATTTTCTTTAGATTTTAATACAATAAATCAAATACTGGTTCACAGGGTTGCTTAAAACAAATCAAATATTTAGTTTACAGAGTGGTATAAATTATTCACACTCTGGGTCACCCTACCTAGGAGGAATGACAACGTATATAACAGAAACATTAAGTTTTATATTTTAACACAAAGTTAGAGAACCTCCCCCCTAACATTAAATATGGGACACAAAACATGATTGGTTCATTCAAACTTTTGCCAAGACCAGCCTCCTTACAACCATGCATGCATAACTAATGACCTTCCTGTTATTCTGACTTTACAACCCAGCTCTAACTAGATTTTCTGCTGATAAAGAGTGTGGTGTCTTATCTGCATCCTTCCATTGTCAAGCCATAAATCTGCCTGGGCTTTCCTGCTCAATGTCCTGTTTTTCTGTGACCCAAACAAAAGCTGACTCTGCAAAATACCTCTAAAACAATCTTAAAAGTATAATTAAAAAGTATGGTAACTAAAACACCTTAATCAAACATTAATAAACGTTTAATATACTTCATTATATAGCACACTTTCAACACAAAGAGGTGCATTACATGATTTAGTGGTAGAGAAAACAAATATATGATAAAAATAAGAACATGAAAACAGATCATTACTAAAAGAAATGCATTTAGTAACTAAAGCATGAAAACTAAAATTTATGTGAGAGTATGAAATTGAAAAATAAATAAAACATAATAAAAAGACAAGGTGTAAGGAACAAATTGATATGTGTATAAAATAACATAGATTAAAAACAGATAAAACACAATCAATTAATCCATCAATAAAGAACAAATGTATGTAAAATAATATAGATTAAAAACAGATAAAACACAATCAATTAATCCATCAATAAAGAACAAATGCATGCAAAATAATTTTGATTAAAAACAGATAAAACAAAATCGGTTAGAAAAATAAGAATAAAAATCACACCACGAGAATCAAAAAGTTATCAAAAACCCAATTTAGGACTCAAAAGTAGCTCTGAATAGTAGAGTTTTAATCTTTGAGTTAAAGGAGCCTAACGATTCAGCATTTTTGCATTCTACTGGAAGTTTGTTCCAGATTTGTGGAGCATAGAAGCTGAAAGCTGCCGCTCCCTGTTTAGTTCTAATTCTAAGAATGTTTACAAAGCTATAGTTGGAGGACCTGAGTGGTCTGCCGGGTTGCTATAGTGACAACAGATCTCCAACATACTTTGGTGCTAAACCATTCAGTGATTTATAAACTAGTAGGAGTATTTTAAAGTCTATTCTCTGAGGTACAGGGAGCCAGTGTAAGGACTTAAAAATTGGGGTGATGTGTTCTACTTTCCTGGTTGTAGTGAGGACACGGGCAGCAGCATTCTGGATCAGCTGCAGCTGTCTGATTGACTTTTTAGGTAAACCTGTGAGGACGCTGTTGCAGTAATCAATCCGACTAAAGATAAACGCATGGATCAATTTTTCAAGGTCCTTCTGTGACATTAGTTCTTTAATCTTAGAGATGTTCTTCAGGTGATAGAAAGCTGACCTTGTTATTGCCTTTATGTGACCCTGGAGGTTCAGGTCTGAGTCCGTTATTACACCTAGATTACGGGCCTGATGAGTGGTTTTTAGATCTATTAGCTGAAGCTGTGTGCTGACTTTGGATCGTTCCTCCTTAGGTCCAAAAATAGTTACTTCTGTTTTGTTTTTGTTTAGCTGGAGAAAGTTATGGAAGATAGAAGTCAAAGTCACCCGATGACAATGTAATGTATAGATGAGAGTGGGGGGAGCGGGAGTGTCAGGAGAAGAGAGGAAAAACACGTCCTTCCTGTCCGACAGTCAGGACAGATCTCATAAGGCGTCTTTCCACTAGTACCGTTTGCTGTGCCGTACTGTACTGTTACTATCGGCTACACGACTCGACACGGCTCGACTCGTCAAGGGTTCCTTCACAGTTGCAACAAACCAGAGCATCCGAAGTGAGCGGGTGGGTCATATGGTGGGCGGCCCCAGAGTACGTAGGTGGAAGTAAACAAGGCTCGGAGAAAAAGAAGAACAATGGCGACATCACTAGCGATCGTGAGCTTTTTTCATCGAAGAATAAAGACCCCGGAAAAGCTGCATGCTGCAAGGAAAAACACGGTGGAGTAATACAAACGAGTGTAAGAAGCTCTGCAGGAGAATGACGTTACAGACAGGACCCGGCACGGCTTGTGTGGGTAAGCCGATGCTAATACTACCCCGGTGTGGTGGGCTATAAATACGCTATCGGTATTTATTTATTCGCTAAAGCCCAGTATAAAAACCTATGTTGACAAGTTTGCTTTATTAATAAGTATTGTGTGTGTGCGTGTTTCAGATGACTGCTCTGTGAAGTCGTCACAGCCGACCATCGCTTTGGTTATTTAACTGGGTCTTGCAGTGATGAGACGTTCTTCTGGGTTTCACTGAACCTCAGTGGCCGCAGAACTTCAGGACGTGGGTACAAATTCATTTACATGTGCAGCAAACTACGTCCAGAGCTGGAGTGACACAGCTTTTCGTCTCTGTGTCCCCTTAAAGAAAGGAGATGCCATATTCATGCTACGAATTTTATGAATTACAAAACACAACTGCATGTTTTGTAATAAAGCTGTGTGCTTTGAAAATGTTTAGGGGGTTTTAAATCAGCACCACTTCAATGTGTTTTACAGATATCCCATCTTTGATTAGGCTTAGGCTTTTCAGCAGCTTTCAAATGTATGCAGTTTACTTATTTAGCAGCGCAAGACTTTTTTTTTCTTTTAACAGCCAGAACAAATGTTGCTATCAGATTTTTAAAAATGTTGCTGAGCCCTGATGCCAGATATAATATTGTAAAATGATTCCACCAACCAGCATGTAATGAAACTGCAAATGAAAATACAAGCGTATAACTTGGACATTTTTATTGGACAAGAATAGAAAAAGTTCAGAAACAAAAGTCCAGCTGCACATGTCTGTGGGTCATGGTTTAGTCTGCAGCATCCCAGGAAGGTTTGATTGAAGGCAGATTGAAGGCATCGTGTCATCTTCACCCTCCGTAAGACGGTTTCCTGCTTCTGCTCCATCAGAAGAAGGTGTTGATCCCGCTGCAACGGATCGCAGCTATTATTTTTAAGTACTATGCTTACAGTGCATTTAAAAACATACACTAAGAATTCAAATTAAGGAATAACTCATTTGGATAAATGATAATAAAAAGAACTGTCATACTGAAGATATTAATGCTGCTGAATAGGTTAATATTGTGAATAAAATATACAAGCGGCACCATAGCTGATCACAGTTGCAGGGGTGGTATCTGGAATGACAAATGCTTGGAATGAAGTCCATATGGAAGCACAGCAACTTGGTTTCCAATCTCCAACTTCAATTTCAATTGATGGGCAATTAACAGGCTTTTGTTGACCTGCAGTCATCTGAACTAGGTGTATTACAGCAGGGAAACACCTAAAACCTGTAGGTAAGTGGGCCTTGAGGTTCACGTTTGGTGGAACCAGCGGTGGTGAGGGATGCAGTCAAGCTGAAGAATAAGTCCTATTGGGCCTTTCTGGCCTGTGGGACCCTGGAAGCAGCTGATAGGTACCAGCAGCGAGGTGGAGTGCCGCTTGGATGGTCGCTGAGACAAAAACTTGGGTGTGGGAGGAGTTTTGGAGAGACCATGGAGAACGACTTCCATATGGCGTCGAGACAATTCTGGTCCACGATTCAGCGTCTCGGGGGGAGAATCAGTCCACCACCAACAGCGTTTACAGTGGGGATGGTGTGCTGCTGACCTCTAAACAGGACGTATTGGGTCGGTGGATGGAATAGTAGTAGTAGATAACTTTATTATCCCAATTAACTTGCCGGCAGTTGTAACTGTTTTTCAGATTGTCTTTTTCTGTGACTCAGTGGCATTTCAAAAAACCAGCAAGTAATACAGCAAGTTAACCCTCTAGGCACCGCAGTCACAATATTGTGACAAGCAACATTGCTGACTTTAATGAACCACAGCTGCAGTTATGACCACTAAGTTAATTACTAATTTACGTCAGGAGATGGTGGACATGTGTACCTTTAATCTAGGACACATTTTTGGGTGTGTTACATTTTTATGCACCTCCGCGAGTGAGAGAAACAGCTTGCAGCTGCTGTGGTCACAGCATAGAGAGAGCTAGTTTTATAAAAATAAAACTTGTGATGCCGAGACATCCGAGTTCCCCACCGGAAAGTATTGGCTTTTTCAGATTCTGAAGAGGAATATTTAGCCTACCCTCTGATACAGATGTTCAGTTGTCTAAGGAGAAAGAAAGCAAAACTCAAGCAGACTACAGCAGCAGCCGGCCGGCCGGTCCCGTTTGCCATTATGATCCACAGCAGGATCACGTTCTCTTGCTGGGAGAAAGGTATTTGATCAGGTAGCAGGGTGGTCATAACAACGCTAATCCAGAAGAAGCAGGAATGTAAAATCCGTGGAAATAGTAACAGACACAGTAGAAAAAAAACCCGAGAGAAATCAGACTGCATAAAGGACTCAAGTCCTCCAACTCTAGCCTACTAATCATCCCTAGAATCAGAACTAAACAGGGAGAGGCAGCTTTAAGCTTTTATGCTCCACAAATGTGGAATAAACTTCCAGACGAATGCAAAAACGCTGAATCGGTAAGCTCTTTTAAATCAAAGATAAAAACTCTACTATTCAGAGCTGCATTTGAATCTTAAATTGAGCTTTCTGATCACTTTTTTTGTTTTGTTTACCCGATTGTGTTTTTTCTGTTTAAATCTGTTTTTATTGCATAAATTTGTTTCTTAAATTATTTTTTATTGTTGTGGTTTAATTTCTATCCTTACTTTATTATTTCTTTTTTAAGTGATTGTGTATTAATTACATACATTTGTTCCTTACATTATCTTTTCTTACTGATTGATTACTGTTAAACTAAAATGTTTTGTTTGTAATCATGTGGTTTCATTATCACTGAATCATGTAAATCACCTTGAATTGCCTTGTGTTGAAAGTGTGCTATACAAATAAAATTGCCTTGCCTTGCTAATAAGCTGGTAAACAGAAGTAAAGTTCACTTTCCCGCAGCAAATGACGACGATGATGATGATGATGATGATGGGGAGGTATGAGGAAGAGTTTGATGAATATCATCAATAGTGGATCAGACAATTTGATGAGCCTGTTGGTTATTTTGGAGATGGCTCTGTAAAATTCTGAGCCCAATAATTTCTATTCTGTTTTATGTAGTGAATAGACTAATGGACACTCATAACAAAGGAAATAAACAGATATGTCCACCTATTCTTGAAAAAAAATGGCATTAAATACTAAAAATACATATGTACAAATAGATAGGCCTATATAGAAAATTAAAATAATATTCATAATAAAGCAAATTTTAAACTATGTAAAAAAAAAGGCCCGTAAAATTATTGCAAACCAAAATTGCCAATGCCTGATGATGTCATAATATGCAAATTAGATGTGTGAATTTGTTCCCATCTCAAACTTTGGATCATGCTGAAGATTTTTCTCATTTACAGTATACCTTTATCTATAACCATATCAAAACTACAACATTTTGAACTAGTGATATCAAAATTGAGTATTTTATAGAAAAAAACCCTGGCGCCTAAATAGTTAAAACACTTTCAATAAAAGCAGTATAAAACATTGGGAGCATTTTTTTATAAACATTAAAAAGAAGCAGTTTCTTTGAAGAGTACATTTTTATTGTGTCTTAGAATGCAAAAGATCAGTCCATGAGTCCCATTTAAGCTTGTTGTCCAGTACCATGCAAGGTATTTGTAGTTTGCAACAAACTGAATAGTCTCCCTATTGATAAAAGTGTTAGTGGATTGCTGTGATTTTCTAAAACATTTATTTGGTCTTATTGGTATTTAAAATTAAGTGTGACTTTGCACAATTCTAAAAACGAGTCGAAACCTGGCCCATGATCTACCTCCCCATCTTGTGACAGACTCACTAGGGCTGTGTCATCTGCATATTTAATAAAGTGCCTGTTTTGAAAAATGCTAGTGCATGACTTTGTATACAAAATAAATAGTAAAGGAGATAAAACACATCCTTGTGGAGAGCTATGGATGTTTTCATTGCATCAGACATAACTGAGCCCACTCTAACCCGCTGGACTGTACTAGTTAGAAAGTCCATGATCCAATAAATAATCCCTGTATTAAGATACATTTCATTGGCTAAAATCTCCACAAGAATCTCAGGTTGCATGGTGTTAAAAGCAGATGAAAAGTCCACAAAAAATGTCTTAGCATGAATTTGTTCGTTTCTCAAGGTGAGTGTGCAAAACGTGCGTTAAAGTCAAAATTGCATCCTCTACCCCTCTGGACACTTGATAGGCGAATCACAGGGGGTCGATAAGATGGTGGGCTTGGGATACAATGTACCTCTTTACCAGACACTCCAAGCACTTCATGACCAGAGATGTCAGTACTATTGGTTCGAAGTCATTGAACTCTGTGGGTGTTGGCAGTTTTGGAACGGGTACAATTGTAGATGTTTTCCACAGGATAGGGACTTTACAGAGGATAAGAGAAGAGTTGAAAATACCAGTGCACACAGGACCTAATTGTTCTGCACAATTCTTGATAATATCACCACAGAATGTATCAGGGCCGGGACTTTTTCTTGGATTACAGCGACTAAAAAGGTGAAAAACATCTGACTGTCTGATGTTTAGGTTAGATACAGGAGGTGGAGGGGGTAGCACGTTGCCCGCCCCAGCATGGTTGCCACTTTCAAAGTAACAGAAGAAGCTGTTTAGCTGGTTTGCCTTTTCCAGTCCCTCATCTCCAGGCTGGATCAGAGTAGGTATATCTCTGCCCTTGTGGGACATTGGTCATGGTCCATTGCCATACGTCACGGGGGTTGCCTGACACCAGAGTTGCCTCAACCTCTGTCTGTAAATGTATTTATCCAGCTGTATTTTTCTTTTAATCTGTCTCTGTATGTCCCTTTTGGCTGTGTCCTCCTGATTCCAATATGCTTTTTTCTTTCAATTATAAATTCTCCAGGTGGATGGATGATCCAGTGCTTGTCATTTGGAAAGATTTGATTGGTTTTTATGGGTATGACTGTGTCTACACAAAAATCGATGTAGTCCGATATTTTTCTACATGTTCATTTATATCAGGGTATTTAAACATATCCCAGTTTGTAGAGTCAAAACAACCTTGCAGGGCCATTATACAGTCATTCCATACTTTAACTGAGCGTTCTTGGGGCTTGGAATACTTGGAATACTTCGGAGTAGGGATGCACCAATACCGATACTGGTATTGGGTATTGGCCCCAATACTGCTTAATGTACTCATATCGGTATCGGCTAATGTTAACCGATACCATGAACCGATACTTAAGATGTGGAAATGCAACAATAATTTCACAGAAAATATTAGTTTTTAACTTTTAAATTTAAGTTCTGTGGTCATTTAAAAAAAAATTTAGTTCACCACAATTTCTTGTAACAAGCAGAGAAGTCCACATGGTTTAAGACCTGACTCCCAATTGATAGAACTTTGTTTGTACAGTAGAAGTATAGGCATTGATACTTTGTATCGGTAAGTAGTCTGATCCAAGTATCGGTATGGTATCATTTTTTTGAAAAAAGTGGTATACTTGCATCCCTACTTCGGAGACCTCCTTAATCCCACCAGCACGCCTTCCAATTTGGAAGCAGAGTCTGGGTACCCTGGGACGGGCTCTCCAATCTCTGGTGCTGAGGTCACCGAGGTTGTTAAAAAGCTCCTTAGTGGCAAGGCTCCGGGGGTGGATGAGATACGCCCAGAGTTCCTGAAGGCACTGGATGTTCTGTATGCTCTGTAATATTGTGTGGATATTGGGGGCAGTTCCCTTGGATTAGCAGACCAGGTTGGTGGTGCCCCTATTTAAAAAGGGGGACCACAGAGTGTGTTACAACAACAGGGGGATCACACTTCTGAGCCTCCCAGGTAAGGTCTATTCAGGGGTTCTGGAGAAGAGGGTCTAACGGATATTCAAACCTCGGATTCAGAAGGAACAATAAGGTTTTCGTTCTGAACATGGAACACAACACAAGTCATTTCAATACATTAACACGACCCCTGATACACACACAAGTACAGTGAATGAAAACACAATTTAGAAACCATGTTATATGACACAATATGTCCATGCATGTGTCTGTGAATTGAACACATAGAATATATTTTTTTTGACATTTCTTAGTTTCATATGCATATCCAGAGATGAGTTACTGTTTTATAATGAAGAACTAAATGCTTTGAAATGAATATAGTACATAGAAATGAAACTAGAACAGCAGTGTTTCGGTCAGTGTAACTATCTAATTCTTTTTCCATCTTATTATCCAGTTTAAATTCTTATATTCACATAAAAATGTAAAAATAAAAGCCTATCGACAATGCTGCTAAAAGAGAGGAGCATAGGCAATGTCAGCTCAGGTTATCAGTGGAGAAAATTGCAGGGGGGCTCATGAGGCAGGTAAGAAGGTGAGTGCAAAAAACGTTGGTAACCAAGTGATTGTTGGCGCAAGGGCATTGGTGGGGGTCAATTTTAAACATGTAAAAAAGCAATATGTTTCATTTTGAATAATGGTTGTTGTCAGAGTAAAAATTCAAGTAACAGAGATAACAGGTTGCATTTGCATTAAATCCATTTTAATGACAGTAGAACTTAGAAAAGAGAAGACAAGGACACAAACTTGTTTCCACGTTAACACTGAGTAAAACTAGTAATGGTATAAGGTTTTTGTTTCAAATCATCACTTTTAACATTTCTTGACAAGTTGTAACAAACTTTAGCTCTGGGCAATGCCAAATTGTGTTACGTTTTAACATAAAGCAAAGGAGCTCAATGTGATTATCTCTTGTACAGAGAAGGCTGTTTTTCAATACAATTCAACCCTAATTATAGAGCTTCCATCTTGCAGGGTTGCGAGGGGGACTGGTGCCGATCTACACCCTCCACAGGCAACCAGTTATTCCCCGGGCCACACAGAGGCCCACATGTCAAACAACCATGAAGATACTTACACCTAAGGTCCATTTAGAGAGACCACTTAAGGCAGGGATGTCCAAAGTGCGGCCCAGGGGCCATTTACGGCATTTGGACTGATTTTTCATGGCCCTTGATCACAATTTAAGATTGTTATTTTCTGCAATTGGCACCGCAAAACAAATTATTGATGCAGATAGAAACTTTTTAAGAGGGCAAGATTTTGTTGACAAACTAAAAGGATTAGAAAATGATCCATGTTGCAAAACTAATTATTCATATTTTAATAATCATAATTTTTCCTTTCTTTTTAATTTCAGTGTGTAATCAACAAACGCAAAAACAGACCCTGTTCTTTCTGCTGAGAAAAAAACATTAATTTTCTTTCAGCCCATCTAAAATATTTGAAAACTATTTGAAAAGGCAAACCTTTAAAGCCCTGTGTTTTAAATCTAGAATCCTTAAAAAAATCCCTTTTCTATGAGGATTCTTATTTTTACCAGTTTTAATTATTAAGCCGGTAAAAAAAACGTAAAGAAAATTATACAAAAAAACAACAACTTATTTTTGTGGCCCATTGGCACTTTCTATTTGATGAATTTGGCCCTTGTAGCAAAATGTTTGGACATCTCTGACCCAAGGTAAGAGTCATATTTTGGACGGTAGGATAAAGTGTGAGGAGTGTCAGGACAGGATTTCACCTGAGGCCCTCCAGTTGGGAACAGTTCCAACTACAGGGCACTGTGCATTTATCTGGTCATGGAACAGCACATGCAAATCCTGGTATGTTATTTGATCCCACTTGGTAAAAATCCATTTCATTTTATTTATTTATTTATTTATTTATAAAGCACCTTCCACTGCCAATCAAGGAAGCTCAAAGTGCCTTACATTAGGAAGAACAATGCAAAATAAATACAATCATAAAACGATTAACCCCTAAACATTTCTGCATCGTATCTAATTTTTAATACACAGTAAAAGAAAAAATTGGGATGAGGAAGTGACTCCGGATAGTTTAAATATCAAAAACGCGATACGGACAAGGAAAGCAGACTGCATCGTGAGGAAGGCATGGATGGCTCTGGTCAAAGAAAGAACACAACAAATCAACCATACAATAAAATAAAAACATAGAACAAGAGATACAGAAAACAATTGAGATGTTTAATCAGCACTTTCCAGTGGAGAAGGAGATAGAGGAACAGATAAAACTACACATGGACAAAGAGCAAGAAAAAGAATTCAACAGGACTAAACAAAGACAAAGGGGAAAGTTGGAAAGACTCATACAAAAGAAAAAGGAAAGAGCAACCATGTCGGACACAGACAACAGATGGGTATGTTACATGTCTAAACATAAGTTAACACATACAGACACAGATATATTGGCCAGGGGGTTAAATTATGCAATAACACCCAAAAAGATACCATATGAAGAAATCATTGTAACCACAGAATTGGCAGGTAATAAAATACACGATGACGGACAAAAAGCCAAATTACGTAACAAAGTGGTGGACATATTGAAAAAAACAAAAATAAAACAGCAACGTCACAAAGGAAGAAAGGGATGCAATACATGCTCTTACAAAGAAAATGGACATCATTATAGTACCGGCAGACAAAGGAAACACAACTGTGATTATGGACATTGAACAACATCATAAAAAAATGGAGGACCTATTGAATGACACACAAACATACCAACAAATAGAGCAAGATCCTAAAGGAGAAAAAAAAGGAAATTAAAAACACTTCTTAAACCACTGGGAGAAGCAGGGAAGATAACGAAAGAGGCATATAACCATTTAGTTCCAACAGCGGACATAATACCCCACATGTATGGCACACCGAAGATACACAAGCCCGGAGTTCCGTTAAGGCATATAACTGACAGCATAGGGTTGGTCAAATATAACTTATCCAAATCACTTGCGGACATAATAAAACCATTGCTTGGACACACACACTACCATTGTCAGAACAGGAAACAATTAACACAAGATCTGAAAAGTTTAAGGATGGAGAAAGATGAAATATTTGTATCTCATGACGTCATATCGCTCTTTACAAAGACAGGTCACTAAGGATAGTAGGGGAATGGTTGAAGAAAGACTAGACACTTAAGAAACGAACAAACTTAACGACATGGTACATCATACCGTTTTTGTGAATTTGTTTCCACTTCCATATACTTCCAATACAACAATAAAATATACAAACAATGACAGGGTGTTCACTATGGGAGACCCGCTCTCGGCAATCATGAGCAGATTTTTCATGGAGGATTTTGAAGAGAAGCAAACAAGACAGCTCCAGAGATGTGCAAGATTATACTGTGGAAACGATACGTAGATGATACATTGGAGATTATAAAAAAAGGGACAAACAGACATAGTTACAGAACATCTGAACAAGGTGAATTAAATGGGAAAAATTTAATTCACGCATGAAGAAGAGAAGGCACAAACAGTAGTAATTTTAGACGTAAAAATAAAACGTACATAGGACGGGAGCATAAAAATCCGTATATACATTCACTCCCAAAGACTTCTCTCCCGCTCACTTCCGTCAATAGAAGCAGCGTGACTTGTAGGAGTTAGTGCGCGGACGTAGTGCTCCTCGTATTATTACGCCTCACAATATAGTACCCCTTTTTATCCGCTGAGAAAATCGACATGTAACATTTCTGTGTTACTGTACTTTGTAGTGTAACACTTCACGTAACCGTATTTAAATAGGGAAAACGTGTAAGAGTTTGGTAGCTTCTGACGGGAGCTGATTTGGAGCTATACAGTATGGAAGAGGCTGCGTTTGTGCTCCGTTTGCACGACAGAGCACACAGACAAAGACCAGACAGGTACATATCAAGTAGTCTAAGGTAAAGTAAAGAACATATGTCAGTATGTAAAAACGGTGAACTATTCCTTTAAGTAAGGGGAGACAAGGGGAGAGTCCGGATGGCTTCCCCTTGTGGGAGCTGAGTCGGGTGGGTGACCTGGATGGCGTCCTCTCACGGGACGGGCGTCGGGCGGTCGACCCGGATGGTGTCCTCTGGCTGGACGAAGGACTGGCGAACGTCCCCTTACGGGACTTGAGTCGCGCGGACAGCCCGACGGTCCTCTCCTGGGGAGCTGGAGGTCCAGCGGTAAGCTGGTCGGAGGTCCCTTGACGGGACGGGAAGCGGGCAGACGGCCCGGCGGCCCTCTCCTTGGGACCTGGAGGTCCAGCGAGACGCTGGACAGATGTCCCTTGACGGGACGGGAGACGGGCGGACGGCCCGGCGGTCCTCTCCTTCGGACGAGGCAGCGGCGGGGAAGCTTGGCTGGCTGTCGGCGGAGAGAGGGACCTGGTTGGTTCCCACTGACGTGAACGAAGCAACCTGGCCAGTGAAGCTGGCAGCTCCTGCGGCAAATCCAGCTGCTCTGGCGGTGGCCAATCCAGCAGCTCTGGCGGCGCCGGGGGCCAATCCAGCAGCTCTGGCGGAGGCAGCGGCAAATCCATCAGCTCTGGCGGAGGCTGCGGCAAATAAATCCAGCAGCAATGGCGGAGGCTGCGGCAAATCCAGCAGCTCTGGCGGAGGCAGCGGCAAATCCAGCGGCTTTGGCGGAGGCTGCGGGAAATCCAGCGGCTCTGGCGGAGGAGGAAAGTCCAGTAGGTCTGGCAGAGGACGAAAGTCCAGCAGCTCTGTCGGAGGCTGCGGCAAATCTAGCAGCTCTGGCAGAGGCTGCTGCAAATCCAGCGGCTCTGGCGGAGGAGGAAAGTCCAGCAGCTCTGGCAGAGGAGGAAAGTCCAGCAGCTCTGGCGGAGGCTGTGGCAAATCGGCTCTGCGGACTCTGGGATCAGAGACTGAAGGGGCTCAGCTGGCTCTGGGGGTGAGGCTGAAGAGGCTCTGCTGGCTCTGGGTTCAGGTCCTCCACGTCATGAGAGCTGAGGCTGGGGAAGAACCGGGGAAGCGTCTCTATTATAAAGTCCCCAACAGCGGTCTGGCGAACTGAGGCTTCCAAGCTGCAGATATCATACAGTCTAGACCAGAGGTCTTGCAGGAGGTCTGAATCTGAGGCTTCTGCAGGATGCTTCCTGCAAACTCCGGCTCGTTAACAAGGTTTTAACTAGTTTTAAATTCTTTTTTAACTGTTTGTTTTTCGTTTTTTGATCATTTCTTTTGACTAGTTTTAAGCGTTTTTAACTTTTAGCGACATATCTTTTATCGGACACGTTTTTAATCAGAGCACGGACCGCTGTTACTTCCGCCATGCCTCCACTCACCTGTAGCTCTGGGTGTGATGGTTGTGCCAGGCTAACCAAGAAAATCCAAAAGCCAAAAGCCCCCCTCAGCTCCACTCCGGTGCACCAGGGTGCGTGGTCGACGGTCGGGCCTGGTCGTGGCGGGGGCGCCCGGAGCGGCTTTCACCGTTCTCCTCCACCCGGCCTTCTGCTGTCGAACCGCTTCGGTGCCCTGGGGGACGACTTCCCTCCTCTGACTGTCCCTCCAACCGCGCCGAAGACCAGCAGCTCCGCAGGTCCGCCGCTCATCCCCTCCCAGCAGCCAGAGCAGCAGTCGGACTCCGGTAGCCACCCACGTCGCGCCAAACCCAGGACTAAAGCCGGGACCCGCCGAGGAGTGCTTCACTGCAGGTCCTGGATAACGAGAGGTCTTCCGCCCAGCAGCCTGCACACCATCCACCCAGCACTCTCATCATTGGAGATTCTATTATCCGGCATGTTAGGATGAGAGGAGCTCTCACCCTTTGTTTTCCTGGAGCTACAGTAAAGGATATATCTGAACAGATTCTGGACTCCATCCAACGTTACCCTACTGTGAGTAAAGTTATAATTCATGCTGGAACCAATGACACCCGTAAACAGCAGTCTGAGCTTTTAAAGCAGGATTTTATTCATCTTTTTAATCTTTTAAAAGACAAGCCCCTATATGTTTTTATCTCTGGCCCCACTCCAACCATCAGCAGAGGAATAAATCGCTTCAGCAGGTTACTCTCTCTCAACACTTGGCTTTCCTCTGTTACCGTGATGCACAACATTGGTTTTATAGACAATTTTAACATTTTCTGGGGTAGGAGTCAGTTATTTGGGGCGGATGGACTACATCTTAACAGACAAGGTACCCGCATGCTGGCATTAAGCCTGGCATACCCTCGCCCACCCCTGTCCCCCGCACCGTCTCCAGCTGCTCCTGTCCTCTCTGCCCCATCCACAACATCCTCATGTGCAGCCGGTCCTTGTTCCTATGAACTCAATCCTGATTTTAACAGTAACTCACATATCAGACTTGGACCTTACCCTACTTCATTCATAGCTGTTATTGTCAGCAGAGAGCGAAGAAATAATCATAAACTAAGAAAATACAACCCAAATAATCTTAAACAGTTACTAAAAATCCCACCTATATTAAATCATACAGTCACTCCATCACCAACCACTAATAATATGGCTCTTTTAAATGTTCACTCTCTGCTGAATAAAACTTTTATAATAAATGACTTGATTTTAGATAATAAACTTCAGTGTTTATTTTTAACAGAGACATGGCTGAGTGCAGATGCCCCTGCTGTTCTTACAGAGGCCTCTCCACCTAATAATAACTTTTCTTATTCTAAGAGGAGTAGCCAGAGGGGAGGCGGAACTGCTTTTATTAGTTCATCAACTCTTTCCGCCAAACCTGTTTTATTTAATAATTTTACCACGTTTGAATACACTGCCTCTGTTTTTAGCACTCCTCAGATTTTATGTGTCACAGTTAAGAAAGGAATGCACTTTTTATTCCAGAATTTTCAGAGTTTTTATCAATTTTACACAACTCTTATGAGAGGATAATTTTAGCTGGTGATTTTAATCTACATATAGATAACCTTTTAGATCCTTTATCAACAGATTTTTTAAATATTGTAAATTATATGGATTTTAGCCAACATGTCATGCAGCCGACTCACAACAGAGGACACAACCTGGACTTGGTCATCACGTATGGCCTGTCCACCAGTGTGTCCTCTGTTGTTGACTTGGCCGTCTCTGACCACTACTGTGTGTTTTTTAATATCACCAGTTTTATCCAATCAGAGACCTCTGTGAGAACTGTCAGGAAGCGTCATCTAACCCCTGAAGTGGCTGCTGGTTTTCTTGAAGTTTTTAAAAAGTTCCCTCCTGTACCTTTACCTACCCCCTGTGATTTTATGGTTAATGATTTTAACAGTAGGCTTAAATCTGCTCTCGACCGGCTGGCTCCAATTAAAGTTGTAAACACTCATTCAAAACGTATAGTACCGTGGAGAAATGCAGCTATTAGAAAATTAAAGAGGAGCTGCAGGGCAGCAGAAAGGAAATGGAGGAAAAATAAAATCACAATAAATCATCAGATATACATAGAACATCTCAGATTATATAATAACGCTTTAAGAAATTCCAGAAATACATACTTTTCCAGAATCATCGCAGAACATTAAAATAACCCCAAAATTCTGTTTTCCACCATTGACAATATTCTACATCATAATTCTAATACTTTTCAGAAAACCCCCTCAAACACTCTCTGTGAGGAGTTTGCAGACCACTTCAGAGGGAAGGCAGACACCATCAGATGTAATATTTTATCCTCTCAAACAAACATGGTTTTAGACAAATCAGAGTGTCTGCCTTCACCAGAGGAAATACTGGACAGTTTTGTCCTGGTAGAAGCTGGGACCCTTGATAAAGTTTTCTCCTCAGTGAGGCCCACCACAAGCGCTTTGGACCCAATTCCCACCCGGTTTTTTAAGCTATTTTATGGTTCTTTTATAAATGACATTTTAAACTTTATAAATTGCTCTCTTCAGACGGGGTTTTTTCCTGCTGCCTTTAAAGCGGCGGTAGTGAGGCCCCTGCTGAAGAAGAGCAATTTAGATTTTAATGATTTAAACAATTACAGACCAGTATCTAACTTACCATTTTTAAGCAAAGTTTTAGAAAAACTTGTTTTTATTCAACTTAATGATTTTATTAACGCTCATAATGTCATAGAGAAATTTCAGTCTGGTTTTAGGATGAACCACAGCACAGAGACGGCGCTTTTAAAGATTTTAAATGATTTTAGACTAAGCTATGATGCTAAAAAGGTGACAGTGTTGGTTCTTCTGGATCTAAGCACTGCCTTTGATACAGTAGACCACACTATTCTTTTAACTCGTTTAAAACAGATCGGCCTCTCTGGTGCTGTTCACAAATGGTTCACATCCTACCTCACAGACAGGACTTTTAAGGTAAGTTTAGATACCTGTTCCTCTAAGGTCCATAAGATCACTTGTGGTGTTCCCCAGGGTTCAGTTTTAGGCCCAGTGCTTTTTAACCTGTATATGCTCCCTCTTGGCAGTGTTATTAGGAGACATGGAGTTAACTTTCACAGTTATGCTGATGATACACAGTTGTACATCTCCATGTCTCCTGATGACACACGGCCAATGGATGCACTTTTTAACTGCATTTTAGGCATTAAATCCTGGATGGCAGAAAACTTTCTCCAGCTCAACCAGGACCAAACTGAGGTTTTAGTTATTGGTCCTGAGGCTCAGAGAGAGAAACTTTTACCAAAACTACAATCATTGTCTTTTTATCCTTCTTTAAAAGTGAAGAACCTGGGTGTGATTTTTGACTCTGAGCTGACTTTTATCCCTCACATTAAAAACATCACCAAAATAGGTTTTTATCACCTAAAGAACATTGCCAGAGTCCGCCCCATTCTCTCTCGGGCCAATACGGAGACGCTAATGCATGCTTTTATCACCAGCAGAATTGATTATTGTAATGCCCTGCTTTCTGGTCTTCCCAAAAAGACTACCTCAAGTTTACAGCTTTTTCAGAATTCAGCAGCTCGTGTCCTGATGAAGACTAGGGGGCGGGAGCACATTGCACCGGTCTTAGAATCTCTGCATTGGCTCCCCGTATGTTTTAGGATCGATTTTAAGGTTCTTTTAATGGTTTTTAAGTGTCTTAATGGTCTTGGGCCTTCTTATCTGTCAGAAATGCTTTTACCGTATGAACCCTGGCGGTCTCTGCGCTCCTCTGGCAGCCGTTTCCTTGTCATCCCCAAAGTCAGGACACAGACTCATGGTGAGGCGTCTTTTCATTATTATGGCCCTCACCTCTGGAACTGGCTGCCAGAGAATCTCAGGGCCGCAGAGAACGTTCATGTTTTTAAGAGCAGGCTCAAGAGTCACCTTTTTAGCTTAGCCTTTAACTAATTATTATTTATTAATATATTTTTACACTTATTGTTTCATACTTTATATACTTTATATTTTATAAACTTTATATTTTAACGTATTTTAATCTTTTTTGCCAATGTTTCCTCTCTGGGGGGCCCCCTGCATCGTGGGCGATGGTCGGCTGTGGCTGCCTGGGTGCCCCCCAGGTAGCGCTTGGGTGGAGGTGAGGGTACCAGCCCTCCCTCCTCTGGGGGCCCTGGGTCAGTGCCTTGGCTGCTGCTGTTGATCTTCTGCTGCTGATGCAGATGGCTCCCATGATGGCATTTCCTGGCTCATCTGTACTCAGCCCGCTTTTTGTAGCTTCTAAGTGTGTGTGTGTGTGTGTGTGTGTGTGTGTGTGTGTGTGAGTATAGCTGATGGGTTAGGTTGGGAGGGGGTTGTATTTGCACTGATGATTTTATTTTTGAAGGGGGGGTTGTGGGGTTATTTTAAATCTGTAAAGCACTTTGAGTAACTTTGTTTGAAAATCGCTTTATAAATAAAGTTTGATTGATTGCTGGTTCCATCTGTTTTGGCTGGATCATTCTGTCACGCGTATGCTGCAGGGAGGATGAAAAACACAGATGCAGATGCTCAGTTCCAGGTAAGGTGCTCTTTTATTGAAGTGCAGCAATACAAGGCGAGACGATACACACAAATGTACGACAATGATCCATCGAGGAATGAAGCGCTCAGTGGATCTTAAAGGAATACTTCAGCATTTAGCATTATCTTTGTATCAGTAGAAAACCAGAAGTAATTTTCGAATGACCGACCCGAAATGGCAGAGGGGGATTTTGAAGATGTGTTGCGAGAATCGGATGCTCGCGGCTACCTATACGAGCCGCAGTACACCGATGAACAGTTCCGGATGAACCACACTTGGATAGGGGGTCATAGAAACCTACTTCAGGATCCCGAAGATCAACTGGCAGCCAAAGCCCGCAGGGATAAACGGACGGCTTAATGTAAAGCTAGTATTTTGTTTGTTTTTCTTTTTGTTACTAAGACATCATGTACTGAGTTTGTACACCCGGCATTATCATAGCTTTCTTCCCACAAAGTCAGCTGAGCTGTTGTTGTTACATTAACATATATTCTAGCATACTGTAGGTGGAAATAGTTTGCATTGCTAACGTTGAGTTTACTGTTTTGTAGACAATATCGTCTAACAGCCTATTGTCACTTTGAGTGGGTCCTGCAAGGCGAGAGACTTTGCAAAGGCTATCGTCTAGTTTTGCCTACCTGCTTCTATCGGTGTTAGTCTTAAGCCTGCCGGACACGAGAGCTATCTGCTGAGCTAACAGAGCTAACAGTCATTCAAGGCCGTTTGCTCAGCAGATAGCTCTCGTGTGCGGCAGGCTTTAGAATCGACTTTTGAAAGAAGTTGTGGCAGCCTCCTTTGATGGTTTAGGCACAGGTGCAATGTTCTTTTAATGTTTAACAGCATTTAAAACTACTTAGCGCATTCCCTCCTCAGAAATCAAGCATGTAACAGGTAGGTGTGGTTTGTGAGTGGCCTCAGGGCAGCAAACCAAGTGCATTCTGGAAATTGTTGTATTTTAGCCACATGAGTAAAAAATACATTTTCTGGCTTTTCTCAGTCTAGAATGCTCCAAAGTCAAAAATTATTCACATTTCTACTACATATCTGACCCACTTTAAATACACATTCAGCTTTCCAGGGGTGAAGTATTCCTTTAAGTAAGGGGAGACAAGGAGGTGGTGCAAACAATAGGAGGTGAGGAGGTTCAGACAGGACGACACAGGTGCAGATGATGATGAGGGATACAGATGGGATGAGGAGAGTAAGAATCCTGACAGGTTCTTTATGTTTTTATCAGATTAATTGATTGACCAAGCAGTTATGTTTTCAGATCTTCTGTTCCGTAGACAAAAACTACTGTCTTGTCAGAGTTTAAAAACATAACTTTAGTCATCCATGCTTTTATGTCTTCAAGGCATGCCTTTAATCTACCTAATCAACTGCATTCCTCAGGATTTATGGACAGGGTTCGAATTATGTGGGAGGCTAACAGCAGCTCGGTTCCCCTTAAAGGGAGATGGGCTTCCCTGAAAGCCCAGAACGGACAGACCAAGGAGGAGCTCTAAAAATGGTCAATTTTCAATTTGGTTTAGATTTTTTTTATTCACAAGAATCCTAATATGTTTCAGATTAAAATTAAATCATAATTTGTCCACTTTGTGTTCTAAATTTTTTGCACATTCAGTTTTCTGAAAAATGACTTCTTAAAATAACTTTCACTTAATTCCTTCTGTGACCATAACTGTGTGGTGGTACTGTTTTGCCGCTGATTTGTGTTGTTTTCTTGCTAACCAACCACATTTGGAATGTCATAGATACTGCCTGGGATTAGATTGGGCACATTTTAATTGGATCATTTTGGTTTTCTATGCCAAAAAAACGCGCAGTGAAGAGAATAAGTGCACCCGGGACCCTGGCAGTTAATGTGTTTTGTTGAATCAGATCATGCCTTTCCTTTTAACTGGACGCAAATGCAGTGGTATGAGTTGAAGTGTCGGAATATCTGGCTCTTGACTAGAAATCATAGGTTTGGAGGTACAGCACATTATGTATCAATGCAAAAAGTCTGCTGATTGCCAAAATCATAACTAATGTGTGACTGTGAAAAATGGATAAATGGAGAAGTCAGCATTAAATCACAAAATAACCTAAAAAAAAAGTTTAAGCATTGAGACAGTTTAGCTAAAAAAAAGAGGATATGAAATGTTAGGAAGAAGACAAAATGCAGGCTTATTTAATGCAAGAAAAAAATATGTATTTTAGAGGTATTACCAATTCAAAATAGATTTAAGAAAGCCCATGTTATGTTGATATCTGTTCCTCCATCGAGATGTGTTTCGGCTCCAACAACAATACTAAAATTTTTTCTTGTGGCACCTGTGGTCCCTACTGATTTAAGATTATATACTGTAACCTCCTGGGCTGATATTAGTTCTTTGTTTAGCCATTTTTTTATTTTTCTTTGTGGTGATGATCATCACAATTATGATGATAATGTTTGTTTCTAAGTTGCTTTGTTAATTGTTATTCTTGAATGGCTGTATAGCAGAAAATGTTGGACTGCATGTGAATCCCCTATTGCTTTTTGTTTGTTCAGAACCTGTTAAACTACCACAATTATTTTTTTTATGGTCTTGACCAGTGTGCCATAAATATATAGCTGTGCAAGTACATTTGGAAAAATATAGCTCCCCAAAAAGCTTTGGTGTAATTCGAACCCTGTTTATGGATAAATATAGTTGTGTATCATCAGCATAACTGCGGAAATTTGTCCTAAGCTGTCTTTTTATTTCACCAATTGAAAGCATATATTAATATGGTAAAAATAATTGGTCCAAGCTCAGAACCCTGTGGTACTTCACAACTAACCCTTAAGTGAGAAGATGATGTATCATTTACATGAACAAACTGGAATCTGTCAACAAATATGAATTAAACCAGCTTAGTGCTGTTCCTTTGGTCACTGCCTTGCTTAGAGAATACTTTGATTGAGTGTCAAAACCAGCACTGAGATCAGACAAGACCAGAACAGTCACAAGTCCATTATCTGAGGCCATTAGACTATCATTAGTAACTTTCACCAGTGCTGCTTCAGTGCAATTTTGAACTCTAAAACCTTTTTCAAACAGGTTGCTCCTTTTTAGATGCTAACATACTTGATTAACAATATTTTCTCAATAATTTTGGATAAGAAGGGAAGGTTATATAGGTCTGTAATTAGCTAAGTCATCTTGATCGAGGGAGGATTTTGATATTGGCATTAAAATGTAATGTTGGAAAGTATCTTCATTTGTTTTTACTTTTATAATAACATTATAAAAGTAATGGTCCTCACCTCATCCATCTCTGTCTGGTTCGGATCCGCCACCAGGCAAGACAAGGACAGACTGCAGAGAACAGTCAGGACTGCAGAGAGGATTATAGGAACCGATCTTCCCTCCATTCAGGACCTATTCCGGGCCAGGGTCAGGAAGCGGGCCAGGAAAATCACCACTGACCCCTCACACCCTGGCCACAATCTGTTTAGGCTCCTCCCCTCAGGTCGGCGTTACAGAGCATTGTACGCCAAAACCACCCGACACAAAAACAGTTTTTTCCCCCAGGCTGTCGCTCTGACGAACTCTGTCTAGTCACAGTGTGTGAGTCCATTCACATGAACAATAAACTATAACTCTGCACTTCTGTACATACTCACTGTAAAATAACCCCGGCTTGGTGTATATATTATCCTTTATTATTTACGATCTGATATTTATTTGTATTTTTACTTATTTTTGTTCTTATTTTTCTTTTTTTCTTTTTTTATTTCACTTATTCAAGTTCTGTACTGGAGGAAAAAGTTTGCCGGAGTCAAATTCCTTGTATGTGACATACTTGGCCAATAAACTGATTCTGATTCTGATTTTATACCTTACTTTTATACCCAGCACATAGCAGGATGTCACGTACATATGCATCCAATCAACATTTTTACTGGATTCCCCTTCAATGTACATACTTATATTTGGAAAGCTAAGGGTCTTGAGATTCCTAAGGTGTAAGCAAATCAAGAATACAATAATAACTGTAGACAGAGCAATTTGCAATTGCTACCTACTCACCTTTGTAGCCTCATTTCAGTGCCATCTTGAACAAAAATTGTCTTTTTACACCCACAAGGGTCTAAGCAATGTCTTCCAATTAAAAAGTTAGTCCACAATAAGTCTAACATTCTAAATCCAACATATCCGCCACTGAAATTCTTCCTTGCAGGCCTGTTATGGCTGCTTCCGTTAGCAAGTTAAGATAAGCCACCATGCAAGACACAAAGGGCTTTTGATTGGCATCATTCTTCTGACGTCTTTCAAACCTGTTACGACAGAATAATAATGATGGATGCTTTGAATATCCAATAGAATGTTGTAAACATCTCACATGATGAGAGGGCTTTATCCATATACTGTAAAAAAGAATAGACAACGCCTCCTCACTCCTCCCCGTTTACCAGAATGACTTTCATGGGGGAATTCATGGAGGATTCACAGACTCCTCCTCCCCAGCTCTGATGAAGCATGTTCCTAAAAAAGGGCATGGGGGAAGGATCTTCACTGTAGACTCTGCCATCGCGGGGCGTCTATGGGCGTGTAGTTTGGTCGTAATCGCGCCCATTCTGCTCCCGCGTCTTTAGCTCTGATGCTAAACTTGGCTAACTAAGCTATAGGCTACTAGCGCTAATAGCCCCATGCCTGACTGCTGCCGTATCTGCGCTCCTCCGCCGGTTCTCCTATTTCTCAAACCTCAAAAGGTAAGAACTAGTAACTTGAAATAATTATTAAAAAGTAGTGTTACTATAATTAAATTAAAACGAAACAGCCTGTCAATCAAAGTCCGACCCCTCATTAATTATACAAGATTTCAAAAAATTATCTTACGAAAACCAGCCTGGTTTCTATTTTTTTGACTCGCCCAGCCTTATCTCAGGAGGAATATGTAACCATAGAAAGTTTTTAAAAAATTGAAACCAGACATTAAAGTTGTTTGTAACATGTCTAAAGTCCAATGCTTTTCAATGGGGGCCTAGTGGCCAAATGGAGGTACTATAGCAACTGAGGAGCAATGGCGGCCTCCAGGGTATGCGGTCACAAAGCAGAGCAGCCAGCGGCCATTGGCTTTATTACAGAACTTGAAACTAAGGAAAAAAGGACTCATCTAAACAAACATGTTATATTATTAAGCACAGGCACCAGTAAGGGATCCTTTCAGCAATGTGGCAAAACGTACTTCTAAAACAAAATATAACATAGAGGATGCCATGGAGCTTTGTTCGGCAAGAAACAGTAGTGATTTTGTCCAGTTTCCATTTCTTTTAATCAGAGGGGTACAGTAATGCATTATGCATTCACCCAGGAGAGGGTGCATTTTCATGTACATTTGGCCACCCTGGACCTATAGTTAGTAAAATATGTGAAAGATACAATAGAAATCATTTGATATAGTACTGTAGAATTTGTGTGGGTAAAGGCAATACTTAAGACTTTATACCCAGTGAGTTTTAGGCCAACAGTCTGTCCTAAAGCCATTTGTAAAGCTTGTATTTTTAGAAGATAAGCAGTTAGACATAAAATATCATCCTTTCCAGTGTATTCAAAATCATATTACTTAGTGAAAATATCACATATATAGATTCTGACTCTCGTGGGGGAAACTCCAGAGTGTTTTCTTTCAGTCCTTAGCCATACCTCAAATGGAACTTGTTCAAGCTTTAATTTCACTTTGGTATACATTTATAAAACATTTTTGGCAGAAAGTTGCAGGAATATTTAGGGGTTTTAGACATCAAACTCTTCAGTTGCTTCTCCTCTGATTTAAAAAGTTAAATCGTGACAGATCACAGGTAGAGTTATTGATATATTTTTGTTTATTTGGCAAAACTTGCAATATATCCTGTGGCTTGCATTTCTGAGACAGCCATTAACCTTCTGGGAGACAAATATCAGTGATAGCGTTTTAAATCAGTTTTGGAAATTATTGTTTGACTATACCGGTGTTTGACCTGCTTGTAAGCTGTGTAAGACATCATTACTGGGATGACCCACCCAATTACAAGGGCCATCACTGTGAATGTCATGGTGTGAGATTTTGTCCAATCAGCTTTCTTTGGAAAGCAAGATAGAGGGGTGAGGGTTGAATTTAAGGTCACTGAGCTGTTTTCTGTTTAAAGTTGAAGCCGTCTGGGGAATAACAAAGACAGCTCACGTAAAACGCTTGCAGTCGTTCTTTGCTCATCTGGGTCCAGCATAAACTCAGACAAGCTATGAATCTGTCTGGTCTGTCACATGATGCAGTACCATACTGACCCAGATAAGCACGTTGCTGTGGGGTCAATCTAAGCAGGTCCTCTAGGACTTCCTGCAGATGAGGGATGGCGGAACCACCCTGGGTAACAATGTTTAAAACACAGAGAAAGGAAAGAGGGGTTCCTCATAGCAAAAACAACCACAACAAAACAAGCAACAACAAGTAACAACAAGAGGCCTTCGCTGTCAAATACTTAACAGCACCAAAGCAGTAAATACCACAGCACCTTCATTAACTATGCACTTTCTTCAAAGCATATACGACTGAAATCTGTGCGTAATCAGCTTCTGATTTACGGCCAAGGAGGTCTAATACAGTTTTTAAAATGGCTTATTTGCACGAATACCATTCGTGTCTCACAACACCAATTCTTCTTTAGCCCAATTCTTTAGCCCAAGGAAAATCGACTCTTTCTTAAGATTTTGTACAGCGTACAAAAATGTGTTCTGTTACTTTCACCAGAGGAAAATCTGGTGAAAACCTTTTACAGTGTTTAAAAATGTTACTTTACTCTCTGAGAGGAAAATCGACACTCAAAAATGAAATACGCCTTTACAGTGCTCAGAAAATGCTAAGGCTATGAATAGCTTCTTTCTTCTTTCTCTAAGAGGAAAATCTTAGCAAAGCAAGCAGAGACGTCTTACCAATATTAGAAGTAAGTTAGCAGTGTTTGAAATGAAACAAAAAACAACAGCAGCATTAATGATCCAGAGCAGCATTAATCATTCACAAAACAGCATCAAATTATGTCTACACAGCAGTATTAAGAAGCAGAGAGCTGCAGCTCTTCTCACTTAGGTGTGAACTCCAGGTAGGCGCGCTCGACCCCAGAAAGACGAAGAAACGGCGTGGTCTCATCTAGTTAGCTTTACAGCTAAGCAAAGAGCAAATACATTCGCTACCCGTTCTCTGCACTATATGAAGGTCACTGGATTCTAACGGTTGGGAATCAACACAGCAACAATACAAAACAAACACACTGCTTTTGCTTACAAATCAAAAGAAAACAGAGTAACTTTAACACAAACAGTCGACTTTGGCAAAACCAAACACCTTATAATCTAAATAAAGAGCTAGGCTCCAACCAATATTAAAGAGAAGATAAGACGTTCCTACTTGAGTCTGCGGTCAGAGGCTGGGCGCTGGAGGGAAATTGTCCTGGATCCAGGGAACAGATTTACTCAGCTCACCTCAGTTGCGCTTGGGGGGGGGGGCAGATCAAAGGCTCTGTCCATCGCTCAGAGCATGCTCGTGGGAAGCCGGTGGGAGGCATCTCCAATTGGACAGTGCGCAAAGACGAGAGAGGCCGGGAAGCAAGGGGGCTTGGGCAGTTTAGGGTTCAATCCTTCGGGACCAGCCGGGATTGGAGAAGGAAGAAGGTTGCTTTCAGCTGAATAGTGGGTCCCCCTTTTAGCTTGACGAGGCGGAGGTGCTTTCAACGGGGCCTGGAAGGACAAGTGAAGCCCGTGTTGCTAATTTATATTGGTTGTGTCACCGAGGGACGGCGCTATGGTAGCCAATGGGCTCGTCTTGGGGTAACCAGGTGGCAGCTGGCGGCCAATGAGCTTGGAGGAGCTTGGTGAAACTTGGACAAGCATGGCGGCTGGCCCAGTACAAGGGATGCTGGGAGACTGAGTCCATTTAGTATTTGATATTTTTATATTTAATATTTACTGGCTGACCCGACACTGGTATATCAGTTAAAAAAACATTATAGAACATCCCTAGATTAATTTCAGCAACCTCAAATTCCTGTGGTAAATATCAGTGTTATTATCGTTATCGAAAACGAACAAAATAACGAATACTAGAAGTAACTGTTAACTGAAATAAAATAAAAACGAAAACGAACTGAAACTGTAATGAGTGCTCACAAAACTAACTAAAATAACAAAATTTAATGAGAAAATGTGCTTAGTTTTCGTTTCATACAGTGCCTCATAAGGTCTAGAAGAAATATTTTTATGTCGCTCTTGCGCTGTCACCAGAAACAGATGCGATCATCTGTGTTGTGGCTTTTTAGTTGCACAAAGTACCTTGATAAAACAACAGAACGGGAAAGTTGGATACAATCCCATACTATGGAGGTAGATTTCTGTTTTTATTATTCAATCAAGAAAATGGTTTCTTCAATAAAGAAATTATATTTCCAAACAAAACACTTTCACCTCAACCAAAAAAAGGGAAGTTCATGCAAAGAACAAAAAATGTTTGAATGCAAAAATATAGCTGAGACTCAAAAAATGCACTTGAACTTTGTTTTTCTTTGATTGAAAAACTTCCATCTTTGATAAAATTGAAGTTTTTTTTTGTTTGAAGTAACTTTTTTGATTGAAGTGCTGTTGTGTAGTGTTTGTGTCATGTTATAGATAGGATATTTGTGTCTTTATTATGCAATAAAAAAAAGGTTGTTTAAAAAAAACAAAAAAACATTTCAACTGAAAAAACCCCACTGATTTAAAAAAAAACTTTTTCAATCATAGAAAAAAGGTATTAAATGCAAAAAAAATATTTTTTTTGAGGCTCAAAGAATTGCATTTGAACATGTTTTTTTAATAGAAAATGTTTTCTTTGATTGAAGTATTTTTTGTGTGTTTGCACCATATTATGGGTAGGACATCTGTGTCTTTATTATTCAATCAAAAAGAAGTCGCTCCAAACAAAAAAATATTTTCAATGAAAAAAATTATTTAAATTCCAAAAAAAGTTTAAAATCTTAAAAAAGTTTCAGAATTCCCCAATAATTTTTACCCCAAAAATTGCATTTAAACACTTTCTTTAATTGATTTTTTTATTATTATTATTTACCTTTATAACAACTTTCATTGTTGTAAAAATGTTTCAGGTTAATGTAATTTTGTTTCGGTAAAAATGTAAATGTTTTTCAGGATAATGTGATTTTTATTTGCACTTCCTGGCCATCGTAGTATTTAACAGTAAATCAGAAATAAATGTGAGATCTGTTCTAAGAATTGAGAGTAGGGACATGGTGGAGGATAGAAAACCACAAACAAAAGGGTTTTAATTTGGATGAGGAAAACTAAGAATTATTTACTCAAAAGAACTGTAGCTATTAAAGTCATAGTCTGGATCTCTAAATGAATTACAAATTTTAAGAATTGTATTAAATTGACCTCCTGGCCTTAAATGTTTATATAAAATAAGTCATTTTATGAATTATAACATTACGGGTAAGTCCCGCCTTCCCGTATCTCAGCTATGTCTCAAAAGCCCATGTGCCGTCCATTTGAACCAATCAAGTGATGCCTAGGGCTGTCAATCATCACGAACAGTGTGCTCGTGCTCGTAACTGCGTGCACGCTCAGATTTCTGTTTACAAGGAGCCTCCGAATCAAGACACTGCCAATATTTTCAAACCTAAAAAACATCCTCACCTCCGATAACTCCATTGTTGACACTCTGGTTGTTTTCTCTCCCTCCTCCGCACGTCTTGGCCTATTGACCTGAAGCGTGCACGGAAAAGTAGGCGCAGCTACAAGACCAATCAGAAAAGGAAGGGGAGGGAGCTTGGGTTTTTATTTTTTCAAATCATGTACCCCCCTCTCTCTTTTTCTCACAAAATCCAGACTATCACTTTAATATGTCTGGGATTAATTAGTAAATAATAATTTTTTTTAAATGGTTGCTACTCCTCCTTGCCCAGTACTTGGAGGAATGTGAAAATTTGAATCATTGGAAGGATTTGAGATATCGTTTGTTCAATAAATTACATTTAATTGTTTTATTTTTAAATTGAGTCAAATTTATATTTATCTTCATGGGATTTTCACGATTTGCTCTTGTTATTTTAATCCAACTGATTTTGGCCTTGGGCAAGAAAGTAGCTACGTTTAGATGTGCAAAATATCTTTAATCCAATGGTAATTCAGATTAGTATTTTGACTGTGTATACATGGGCCCTGAATAAATCTATCTGATTATGTCAAGCGTTTACATCGAATACACTTTTGATCTGACTAAATTGTTTTGACATGCGGAGAACCGCACAATAATCCACTTCTTGCTTTTGGTGCGGCCCCGGTCCACTTGCCATTTACACATGCACCGACGTTTTAAGGCGGACTAGAGTTTGTTTGGTCCAAATCAGAGTTTGATTGCCCATTCACTCCTGCCAAAACAAACTAGAGTTTGTTTCAAGCGGACTAAACAGGGCTGGTGTGAATGCACCCTCAATCTGAGGATTGTGTCCATGTAAATGTAAGTATTGTCTCAATGGGGCAATGAGTGGGTAACAGGACAGAAGCTGCAGAGATGGGTTAAACCATGATTCTTCTTCATAATGTGGACCCTGGTTTGTCATTGTTTTGGAGGTCTATATCCTAGAAAGTAGTACTGCTCCATCCAAAGTGGGATGGATACCATCTCTCTGGATCACACCAGGCTTCTCAGCAGGTGTGTCCCTGAGTGGGGAACATTTGTCTTTAGTTTACTGGGTTTGATTTTCTTTTTGTTGTTGCCATTAGACATGTAGTCTGCAACTGTTAGTAAAATCATAACTTGTCAACACTGTAAACATTGGTGTACCAAGTGCAGATTTTATAGACATACAAATTATTTCACAGATTACATCATAAATCATGTATTTGGTTTGGTTAGCCTAAAGAGAAATCAGAAATTGAAACTATTAATCGTAGTTTAAGCGACTCAGAGCAGTTCCATTTTTCAAGTGCCTCGCTTTGAATCAGGTTTTCATGCATAACTGGTCAATTCTGAATAGAGCCATTAAGATTTACATAATGGGTGCCTATGACGTCTACTGACTGTCTATTGAAATAATTACTTCAATAGACAGATGAAGGCAGCAAAGTGTTCCCTTATACGAAAGACCTTTAGTCTTCATGTTTATAAGATGACTCCCACTGATTTAATTATCTGTTATTACCTTCCCTGAAGTAATGTGGTTGCTTTGGTTTATTTGTTTGTTAGCAGCAGAAAACTAGGGTGGAGAGCCCTCTTAATACTGCCTTGTCAGAGAATGTTTAAAATATCCTTCAAGTTTAATCTGATTGTTTTTCTAACCTAAGGGGGGAAATTTTGCATATGGTAAATCTTGATCACTGGATGCTCAAACAGCTGTTAAAGAAATTGTTCCATAGTTATTTGTTTCATAGGAGGTTGGCTCCCTTGTTTAGTGCATAGTTGCGTACTTTAAAGCAGAATACTAGGAAACTGGAGAGAAAATAGCGCTCTAAACACTTAAATGTTTCCTTTCTAACCTGGAAAAATAGTCTACTACTTAACAAAAATGCCCTTCGACAAGCTAGAACAGCATATTTCTCTTCATTAATAGAGGTAGAGAAAAACAATCCTAGGTTTCTTTTTAGTACAGTTGCCAAACTTACACAGAGTCATAGCTCTGTTGAGCCTACTATTCCCCCTTCTCTCAGTAGTGATGACTTTATGGGATTTTTCATAAGTAAAATAAATTCTATTAAAAATAAAATTATTGGCATTCTCCCAAACATGACTAACTCTCTCTCAGTAACTGAGGCAGTATCAGAGAGAACTGTAGGACCATGTCTATGTCTGTACCTTTTTGATTCTGTTGAACTTTCTGAATTATCACAAATATTAGTTTCATCTAAACCCTCCACTTGTATGTTAGACCCAATGCCAACCAAATTATTTAAGGAATTGTTCCCTCTGGTTACTGGCCCTATTCTAGACATGATGACTCTATCTTTAATAAATGGATATGTGCCTCAGGAATTTAAGGTTGCTGTAATTAAACCTTTACTTAATAAATCCTCCCTGGATCAAGATGACTTGAGGCGTCTCTCTACTGGTACAACTGGACTCGACTTGGATCGACTCAACCTCAGTACCGTTTACCCTCCACTGGCAGAAGTCTGGCTGAGCCGCTCCACGCCGAGCCGATACTATTTTTCGTACCACCTCAGCTGTGGTTCCATCCATGCTGAACTGGTACTGAAAAGCGATGTCAGACGGCTGCCGGTCACTGATTGGCTAGAGGGCGGAGTCACTGGAGAGTAACTTGATAGCTTCTTTTAACAACAAACTCACCACCATATTGAAACCTCGCTACAGCGAGTGGATGTGTTTAGTGTTTGCTGAAGAACAATGACAACGTTAAAAACCAGTGCTGTGATCCAAACGGAGTTTCAGCATTTCTGAGCTTGTTGGATGAAGAGAAGATTCAGTGCGAGCAGGATGGAGCTGCTCGCTGTGAGAGGGTTATCAAGGAGGAGTCGGAGCTGATTGTGGTTCAGAGCCGATGGCTCTCACCTGCAGGCCGAAGCAGAGAAACGGAGAACGCTGAAGCCCTGAACTCGTTGTCTCGTACTCTCGGTAAGAAGCAAATTTCATGCCACTTGTACACCTAGGGCACTCACGTCCACTTGGCATAGGCCCAATGTAACAAATTAGGGACGGTGGGCCACATTTTCCAAAAATCCCCCCGGCCGCGCCGTGGGTCCCCGGGGCCCGGGTCGCCCCTAGTAAATTAGCCGGGCCCCCTCTCCACCTTCATGATTCTGGGACGGTCCGCGGGTCCCGACCCTGGGACAAAAACCCACAGTCAGGATCCCCGGATGTCTGTCCCGGGGCCAAAGTACCGCAGCCTCCCCATGGACCTTTGACACCCTACTTTTCGTCCCCTCCTCATTGGATTGCATTGTGGAAACCTGTTAGCAAAGGGACGAGGCCTTACCCAGGATACGGGCCCCGATCCCGGGACAGTCCGCGGGCCCCGACCCTGGGATAAAGAGGGTCCCTGGATGTCTGTCCCATGGCCAAAGTACCTACTTTTTACCTACCAAAGTACCCTACTTTCCGTCCCCGCCTCATAGGATTGCATTATGGAAAGCTTAGGGCAAATGGACGTCACTTATCCCAGTCAGCAGGCCCCCATCCTGGGCTAATAATCCACCGTCAGGGTCCCTGGATGCCTGTCCCAGTGCCCAAGAACCACAGTGTCACCATGGACCTTTGACACCCTACTTTTCGTCCCCGCCTCATAGGATTGCATTATGGAAACCTTAGGGCAAATGGACGTCACTTATCCCAGTCAACAGGCCCCCATCCTGGGCTTAAAATCCACCGTCAGGGTCCCTGGATCGCTCGTGCCTCTACTAAGACAGGATTTTTTACTAAGTGTTTTTTCCGTCCCCGCCTCATAGGATTGCATTATGGAAACCTTAGGGCAAATGGACGTCACTTATCCCAGTCAGCAGGCCCCCATTCTGGGCTGAAAACCATGGATGGCTCGTGCCTCTGGTAAGGCGGCTCGTGCCTCTGGTAAGGCAGCTCGTGCCTCTGGTAAGGCAGGATTTTTTACTAAGTGTTCTTTCCGTCCCCGCCTCATAGGATTGCATTATGGAAACCTTAGGGCAAATGGACGTCACTTATCCCAGTCAGCAGGCCCCCATCCTGGGCTGAAAACCATGGATGGCTCGTGCCTCTGGTAAGGCCGCTCGCGCCTCTGGTAAGGCAGGATTTTTGACTAAGTGTTTTTTCCGTCCCCGCCTCATAGGATTGCATTATGGAAACCTTAGGGCAAATGGACGTCACTTATCCCAGTCAGCAGGCCCCCATCCTGGGCTGAAAACCATGGATGGCTCGTGCCTCTGGTAAGGCGGCTCCTGCCTCTGGTAAGGCAGGATTTTTTACTAAGTGTTCTTTCCGTCCCCGCCTCATAGGATTGCATTATGGAAACCTTATGGCAAATGTCTATGGTGACACTTAGGTTTTTTTCAGCACTGGGCTGTGTACATTTGGCGGAATCCTACCTTACCAGAGGCACGAGACTTTTGTCGGCGCGGATTGCTTGGTTCAGTCCGCGGGGGGGGGGGGGTTTAAGTGTGGGGGCCATGGTCCGCCTGGTAAGACAGGTTCTGGAGGTGGTCCAGCAGTGGGCCAGGGGTGCCTGGATGGGGGAGTACCGGGGGTCTGGATGCAGGGGGACCAAAAATCTTTTCGTCCCCTCCTCATACGATTGCATTATGGAAGGCTGGGGGCAAAGGGCCGAAACGTTACCCAGGCTATGGGCCCCCATCCTGGGCTGAAAATCCACCGTCAGCGTCCCTGGATGTCAAATAACCAAAGTCATCCGGGGACCCCGATGGTGAATCTCTACCCCAGGATGGGTGACTGTAGCCCGGGTAAGGCCTCGTCGCTTTGCCCCCAGGTTTCCACAATGCAATCCTATGAGGAGGGGACGGAAATAAGGAGGACGCCCTACTTTTCGTCCCCTCCTCATAAGATTGCATTGTGGAAGGCTGGGGGCAAAAGGACGAAACGCTACCCAGGACCATCCTGGGCTAAAGATCCACTGTCTGGGCCCCTGGTTATCCGGGTCAGTACAGGGCCAAATCTGGCTACATGTACCCAGGCCATGGGCCTCCATCCTGGGCTAGAAACCCACTGTCTGGGCCCTGGTTCTCTGGGTAAGTACAGGGCCACATCTGGCTACATTTACCCAGGCCATGGGCCTCCCTCCTGGGCTAACGATCCACTATCTGGGCCCCGTGATGTCAAATAACCAAAGTCATCCGGGGACCCCGATGGTGAATCTTTACCCCAGGATGGGTGACTCATATATGAGACTTTAGTAGAATGAGTGTATTTTGAGGTTAGATTTTGACCAAGCATCATATATGATTTAGAGATAGAACGAGTGTAGAATAAGTCAGTTTTATACCAAGCATCATATATGATTCAGAGATAGAATGAGTGTAGGATAAGTCAGTTTTATACCAAGCATCATATATGATTCAGAGATAGAATGAGTGTAAAAACAGCACAGTTTTTAACAAAGCATCATATATGATTCAGAGATAGAATGAGTGTAGAAAAAGTCATTCTACCTTACCAGAGGCACGACACTTTTGTCAGGGTCCCTGGATGTCAAATAATCAAAGTCATCCGGGGACCCCGATGGTGAATCTTTACCCCAGGATGGGTGACTGTAGCCCGGGTAAGGCCTCGTCCCTTTGCCGCCAGCTTTCCACAATGCAATCCTATGAGGAGGGGACGAAAATAAAGACGACTCCCTACTTTTCGTTCCCTGCTCATAAGATTCCATTGTGGAAGGCTGGGGGCAAAGGGCCGGAACGTTACCCAGGATATGGGCCTCCATCCTGGGCTAGAGACCCACTGTCTGGGCCTCTGGTTCTCTGGGTCGGTACAGGGCCAAATCTGGCTTCATGTACCCAGGCCATGGGCCTCCATCCTGGGCTAGAGAACCACTGTCTGGGCCCCTGGTTCTCTGGGTCAGTACAGGGCCAAATCTGGCTTCATGTACCCAGGCCATGGGCCTCCATCTTGGGCTAGAGACCCACTGTCTGGGCCCCTGGTTCTCTGGGTCAGTACAGGGCCACATCTGGCTACATGTACCCAGGCCATGGGCCTCCATCCTGGGCTAACGATCCACTGTCTGGGCCCCTGGTTCTCTGGTAGAGGTCAGGGCCACATCTGGCTACATGTACCCAGGCTATGGGCCTCCATTCTGGGCTAACGATACACCGTCTGGGACCCTGGTTCTCTGGTAGAGGTCAGGGCCACATCTGGCTACCTGTACCCAGGCTACGGGCCTCCATTCTGGGCTAAAAATCCACCCTCAGGGGCCCTGGATGTATGTCCCAATGAAGAAAAAACCAAAGTCCACCATGGACATTTGCCATATGTTTCCCCCAATGCAATCCTATGAGGAGGGGATGAAAATAAGGACGACTCCCTACTTTTCGTCCCCTCCTCATAAGAATGCATTGTTGAAGGCAAAGGGACGAGCCTTACCCCAGGAACATGACACTGCTGCCAATTAACGACTTATTAAGCTCATATCTCCGCATACGTTACACCTACATGCATGAAACTTTCAGGGTATTGCCCTGGGGTCTGGAGACACACAATACGTCGATCCAACGTTGCCTTGGGTCGTGAGGTTGCTCAAACCGTCCAACTACTTTGATGCTGCAGGGGCTATGTTTTTGGAAATTTTTTTTTAAAGGTTTTTTGGGCCAAGGTGGCCTTTATTTGACAGCGGGTACATGAAAGGGAGATAGATCAGAGAGGTGGACATGCCTGGGATGGGATTTGAACCAGGAGCTGCTGCATTGAGGTTGTAAGCCTCAGTACATGGGGTGCCCGCTCTAACCACTGCGCCACGTGACGCCCCTGTTTTTTGGGAATTTTGACGTGAAAATTGCACAGATGCGCTCGAAATCCACTACTTTATCCATGCACAAAAGCACATGTCTCCAAACACCTTCTAAACAGAAGTTTTTAAAACATATTCAAAGTTGAAGAGGATTAGACATTGTTAGGTATTTTATCTTATTAAAAAGCACTTGCAAAAATCAGCCTGTGGACATTTGCCATAAGCCAAAATGAATGGGACCCTATGAGGTGTGGACGGAGAGGCCTTTCTGTCCCTAAAAAATATAATTTTCATATCTTCATAATTCAAAGGTGAAAGGCCACAGGGCAACCAAATTCACAGGGTACACTCCCACCGGGACTTAGTATTGATATCCGGTGTCACTTTTCCCCCAGCTACCTCGGGAATTAATACCCTATCCCTAGCCTAGACCCTACGAATGGGGGTAGGGTCCATGGACCCCAAGACCACATCAAGTGAAAAATAGTGTATGTGGGAATGAAAAATTTCGACAAATGCTAGAGTTATGAAATTTTAATATGTTGTTCCCGGGAGGGGGACACACGATCCTGACTTGGTTCCGGACCCGTAGACCCCCCGGGTGCGGAGATACTGCCCTCCCTTTTTAGGCTCTCGGCCAACTTACAGGCCTCGTGTTTTCAACGTTTTGAGGCCGATTTGGACGCAACCTGGACGGATGCGTTTGGAATCTCCCACTGTATCAGTGTACCAAAGCACAGGCCTCCACACACCTCCTGAAGCTAACTCCTCACAGGAGCCACATAGAAGCACGGCTCCAGTGGTTTAGTATTCTTCCACTTCCCCAGTTTAATATATCCAGAGTAGGGGAAGATTGGACATTTTTAACCCTTTGAATTTTACCCAAGAAAAAACCAGCGTGTGGACATTTGGGTATTAGGCGTACAAAGGGATCCTATGAGCCGTGGACGCCGGGCCTTTTCCTCGCAATGCTTTTTTAAAAAATAAAACGCTTAATAAAGTTTGATTCTTTTCAACTCCGAGTATGTCATACTGGGCGATGTACTGAATACTAATACGTTTGAGCCGGGCTCGTACGTGACCCCTGTGAGGAGTTAGCCTTAGAAGGGGATTTTTGGCACCTTCTTTTCACGGACACGTAGAGTGGAGGACGTCGAGCGTACGATACGATTTTCATGGAAAAACTCCCAAAAACATAGCGCCTGCGACATCCAAACGGTAGGACGTTTGGGGCGATCTCACGACCCCAGGCGACGTCAGACCGGCGTATATTTGACGTATTGTGTGGCCCCAGACCCCAGGGCGCCACCCTGAAAGTTTCATTCATCTACCTGGAACGTAGGCCGAGATATGAGCTCAATTAGTTGTTAATTGGCAGCTGTGTCACGTTCCTGGGGAAGAGCTCGTCCCTTTGCCCCCAGCACTTCCATAATGCAATCTTATGAGGAGGGGACGAAAAGTAGGGCGCCGTCCTTATTTTCGTCCCCTCCTCATAGGGTCCCATTGTGGGAAACATATGGCAAATGTCTATGGTGACACTTAGATTTTTTCTTTACTGGGACATACATCCAGGGCCCTTGAGGCTGGATTTAAGCACAGGATGGGGGCCTGTTGCCTGGGTACATGAAGCCAGAGGTGTCCCTGTACTGTACCAGAGAACCAGGCCCCAGACAGTGGATTTTAAGCCGAGAAAGGAGGCCCGGGGCCTGGGTAGAGTTGGTCCTGAGGTCACCGGAGGTCCAGGGGCCTATACCACTGACATTTGACCTTTGAGCCACGGTTTTATGTAGTCCTATACGGGAGCCTACTACGTGTGTAATTTGGTTGTCCTCTGACCTCTGGTTCCAAAGTTGTGAAGGAGTAAAAATGCATGGTTTTTGGGGCCTAAACACGTGGACATTTGCCATAAGGTTTCCACAATGGGAGCCTATGAGGAGGGGACGAAAAGTAGGGTGCCGTGTACTTTTGGCATCAGGTTCCCACCATGCAATCCTTTGACGAGGGGACGAAAAGCAGGGCACCTTCCTTATTTTCGTCCCCTCCTCATAGGCTCCCATTGTGGGAAACATATGGCAAATGTCCATGGTGGACTTTGGTGATTTCTTCACCGGGACATACATCCAGGGCCCCTGAGGCTGGATTTAAGCCCATGATGGGGGCCTGTAGCCTGGGTACATGAAGCCAGAGGTGTCTCTGTAACGTACCAGAGAACCAGGGCCACAGACAGTGGATTTTAAGCCCAGAAAGGAGGCCCATAGCCTGGGTAGAGTTAGTCCTGCATTCACCGGAGATCCAGGGGCCTATACCACTGACATTTGACCTTTGAGCCACGGTTTTATGTAGTCCTATACGGGGGCCTACTGCGTGTGTAATTTGGTTGTCCTCTGACCCCTGGTTCCAAAGCTGTGAAGGAGAAAAAATGCATGGTTTTTGGGGCCTAAACCCGTGGACATTTGCCATAAGGTTTCCACAATGTGAGCCTATGAGGAAGGGACGAAAAGTAGGGCGCCGTGTCCTTTTGGCATAGGGTTCCCACCATGCAATCCTATGAGGAGGGGACCAAAATAAGGGCGCTGTGTACTTTTGGCATCGGTTTCCCACCATGCAATCCTATGAGGAGGGGACCAAAATAAGGGCGCTGTGTACTTTTGGCATCGGGTTCCCACCATGCAATCCTATGAGGAGGGGACCAAAATAAGGGCGCCGTGTACTTTTGGCATCGGGTTCCCACCATGCAATCCTAAGAGGAGAGGACGGAAAACCGGGGCCTCCTTATTTCGGTCCCCCGATCATAGGGTGCCACGGACGCCGACCGATACCCAAAAGTCAAGTCCATTGGGCGAGTGGCCGAAACATTGAATCATGCAGCCCATCCCCCGCTTCAGCTTTGTAACTGGGACAAAGGTCAAACTCGTTAACGCTCGTATCTCGGCTTCCGCTCGACGTAGGGACGTGAAACTTTGGAGGCGGGACGCTTGCCCCGGGACCCGCGGCCGGCTCAAGTCTCATGCGGGTCTGACGACCTTTGACCCCTAAATCCAAACTCCGCTGCAGGTCCTATGAGAAAGGGACGAAATATGTCCCCCGTGGACGCGGTCAGTCTTTTTTCGCCTTCCGGACGCCCGTCGCGTTTTCCGGCCGACCGAAGGTCGCACGGCCACCGTTTTCGCAAGGCGGGGGGCCGGGGGGGGGGCCCGGAGTAGAAATACGTCGTCGTTTGGTGAAAATTCAAACTTTTTGTCCCGAGGTCAAAACGGGCTCAAACTTTCGGACGTCCACCCGGGGGCCAAGGGGCTTCGGCCTGCCCGTTCACAGCTTCCTGGGACGCCGGTGGTGCAAAACGGCCTCCCGGACCTCCGCCGTCACGTCCGGGCCCGCCGGGGGGCCCCGGGAGGGCCCCGGGGCGTTTAAAACCCATAAAAGGTCGAAGGTCGCGGTCAGACCCCGACACGGCCCGGTCAGAATCGGCTCGTCCCAAATGTCCACATAACCCTATGGCAAAGGGCCGAAGTAAGGGACGGCTCCCAAACGGCCACGTAGCCTATGCCAAAGGTTTCGGTGGACCGAAGGCGCCTCCAAACGTCCAAGCGGCGTCGGCGCACGCCTTATGCTTGACGGACACGACATGTCCCTCTGGGCCCCCTCCGTTTAACATTGGCTTATGGCAAATGGACGGCCCCGGTGACACTGGGGACGAGCCCCGTCCGTTTGCCATAAGTTCAAGTCATTTTTCGTGTACATTTGGGACACTTGCCCTTAGTATATTTTATTCACAATATTAACCTAGGCAAGGCATGGCAAGTTTATTTGTAGAGCAAATTCAAAGTGCTTCACAGTTGCATAAATTAAGAAAACAGATAAACAAAACAAAAATATCAACTTAAGAAATAATTAATTACAATAAAAAGCATGAGTGCAGATAAAATACTTTCAATCGTCATATGCACAGGTAAAAAGAACTGTTTTTAGCCTGGATTTACACATTGTTACAGTTGAGGCTTGTCTCACATCCTCATGAAGACTGTTCCAGATTTTAGCTGCTTGAAACTGAAATGCAGCCTCAGCGTGTTTATAGTTGACTCTGCGAACCACCAGGAGACCCCTCCCTGAAGTTCTCAGTTGCATATCATCATTAATATGCTTTTTTTTGTATTACAGGTTATCCAAATTAGTTCCGATGCTACTTTTTGTTTTTGTAAATATGAATGACCTATTTAAGTTTTCTGCAGCACTGTAAGACATATTTGTTTCTATTCCTTAATTTGGAATGTTAGTATCTGTTTTTGAATGCACTTCAAGCATATTACTTTAAAAAATATCTGTGAACAGTTACAGCAGGATCATCAAGAGCAGGAAACTGGCTTACGGAGGGTGGAGATGATGCCTTTAATCTGCCTTTAATCAAACCTTCCTGGGATGCTGGGACAGATTGTAAACCATGACCCACAGACATCTGCAACTGGACTTTTGTTTCAGAACTTTTTCTATACCTGTCCAATAAAAATGTTATATGCTTGTATTTTGATTTGCAGTTTCATTACATGCTGGGTGGTGGTATTTTTTTACCTTATTATGTCTGGCATCAGGGTTCAGCAACATTTTAAAAATCTGATAGCAACATTTGCTCTGGCTGTTACAAGTAAAAAAGTCTTACACTGCTAAATAAGTAAACTGCATAAATATGAAAGCTGCTGAAAAACCTAAGTCTACTCAAAGATGGGATATAATCTGTATCATCTGGTGATGATTTAAAAAAATCAGAAAACATTTTCAAAGCACACAGCTTTATTACAAAGTACAGATACAGTTGTGGTTTGTAATTCATAGAATTCGTAGCGTGTATAGATTATACTAGATCTGGTTAAGTGAAACATCTTAGATAAACAGAATTAAATGTAGAGCCTTTAGGATGGGATAATATGTAGCATAGTCCCACAGCTTTAACACCAATGAGACCACTAAACAGATTTTGGGCAATTAAACCACATAATTTAAACTGTAGCAGTCTGAGGTTTTGCTACATTATAAATACGAAATGATACTATTGAAATATGGGATATCAACTCGAAAAAACAGTGTTGCTTCTGTCATGTCTAGCTTCCTCAGAGCAATGGAAACTCCTTTTTTAAGGGGACACAGAGGCGACAAGCCGTGTTGCTTCAGCGCTGGACATAGTTTGCTGCTGTAGATGGATGTTTCTTCTGACATCCTGAAGTTCTTTAGCCACTGAGCTTCGGTGAAACCCAGAACAACGTCTCAAACCGACAGACTTCTCAGAGCAGTCATCTGAAACACGCACACACTGAATACTTATGTTGGGATCCTGTGTTTTTGCTGGTGTTTGGCTGTGTTTTCTCCTACCTTCTCTCCAGGGTATGTGGCTGATAAGAAATGTAAAAGTTCTTTAAGAAATTTGAGACCAGAGGTTTTGGTCAAATGAAATGGACAACTCCGTCTCCCATTTTGAAATTGGAAGGGCTATTGATTCGTCTAATCTATTTAATGTTTTATATATTTTAGATAGCAGTTTGGGGGAGTTGAGATTAAGAAAGTCTAAAACCTTTATTGGAATTTGTAATTCAGCCGTATTGAGCCTAAATTTATCTTTCATAATCGATTTAATTTGTTGATATTCTAAGAATTTATTCGTGTTAATCACGTATTGTGTAACCAATGTATTAAATGGGATAAAGTCTGTTCCATCAAATATGTGTTCGAGGTATTAAATTCCTTTACAACTCCAGTTTGGAAAATTGATCATACATTTTTTTTTTAAGATTTCCGGGTTATTCCACATGGGTGTACGTCTGCATGGGACTAGTAAGGTTTTAATAAATTCCCACCAAGCTGTCAAAGAAGAGCTGATACTGATACTTTTAAAACATTCATTTTGTTTTATATTTGAGATAATAAATGGTAGGTCTGAAAGTTTTATCTTATTGCATAGTTTCTATTCAACATCTATCCAGGACTCATCGAGAGAACTGTGTTTTATCCATCTTGATACGGGATACTGGACAGGTATGCCACATGCTGATCTGACTGCGTAACAGCGGAGAGGGAGAATGTCTGCTGCTGGTGGGGTAGAGGGCTGGCTACGATCGAGGTCTGAAGCGGTTTACCTGGCTGTCTGTACATTAGGGATGAGATGGACAGGCATGCCCTGAGCTGTTGCGGTCTAAGTGTGCAAACGCAGCTGGGAGGCAGGGGTGGGGGAGAGAGCTGGCTAAGATCTGCCATTGAAGGTCTAGCACAACTTGCCTGCCTGGCTGTGTATTAGGCAAATGCATAGCAGATGCAACTAAAATTTAGATGTTTTTTTTATGCAGCTGGTATTCCCTTTATTGGTTATGATGTATTCATGATGCACGTTAATAATTCTTGTTCTGACTGGGAGAAGAAAGCTGCTCTTTCCTTCCATTCACACTTATTTAGTATTGATTGACAGGGGCTGCCTTTAATGTAGCATTTGATGCACATGAGGCTGGCTTGTTAAGCCTTGCTTGAATTAGTGGGGATTTAATTCATTGAGCTTTGTTTGTGGAACTAAATGGATGGATTTCTGTGCGAAGTCACAGCCATCTGCGCGCGCAGCCGAGGAGCAAGAGAAACACAGACATACAAAGCAGCAGTCCCGATACAATGAGGAGTTGTTGGGTTGTTAACTGTACAAACAGAACTGAAAATCGTTTTCGTATGTTCAACATCCTGAGAGGACGTCATGCCTTTGCCAAAAACCGGAGAAGATTGTGGCTTCAGGCAATTAAAAGGGCAGATTGGGGAACGGGTGGTCCTACGGCTGGGGTGAGCGTCTGTAGTGCTCACTTCATGTCTGGTAAATGTTTGTGTTCCACATTAATTAAAACCTTTGTACGTGTCTGGATATAATTAATAAGATAATATTTAAAATTGGTTAAACTATCTATATTTGACCCTGGTCAGCCAAGTTAAAGCTAATTTTAAGCAACCGTTAGCGTTAGCCGCTTTATCAACGTTAGCTGTTTTGCTAAATAAGTAGGATAAGTCAGTTCCCTTCTGGGTTTAACCTGAAATCCAATGTCTTGCTCGCTGTCTTTTGGTAGCGGCTTTCAGTTGTTCAATAATTAGCCTATGAAGCCTTCAAGCTACACCAGAATGTCTGCTGTTTGAGTGGAAGAAGAGCACACTGCAAATTATGATAATGACAGGGAGAGCATGTTTTGTAGGTGAAGTCAACCTCACTCTCCTTAATAGTCTACTGAATTTAAAAAAATGTATAATTACATTACATAATACCACCCTGGGTGATAATGGAATGACAGCTGATTGAGTTTAACAAGTATCCTTTTTTATGTTGATCCACTTGTAATGGCAACTCCTGAGATACTTTATCTGAGTCTAACCTTAGTTATTATAATACTTTTGAATGCTCCTTGAAAACCTTTTTTCCAGGTAGGGATAACTGAAATGAAAACTTCTGGAAAAGTTGGCTGAGCTAATGTGGCATTTTTCTTTTACCAGGAGAACCATCTATGGACTGTATCAGTCCAGCTTTTGTGCCATCTAATTTTCCACACAGCGCTCCAGATCCTGCAGCAAAGGTGGAAGGTATGTATGATTCGGTCAGTAAAATATTCTAACCTTACTGCCTTTGTTAGTTGGAGCCAATGAATTAAAAATAGTTAAAATGTTTTGATATACAATATCATGTATAATTTTCCATAGGTATGAACGAATTAGGAGAAGGCAGGAGAAGGCAACTGTTACGAGCTCCACAATCCACACTGAGGCTGATGCTGATTTAGGTTTATAAAATTCAGTGGATGAGTGGTAGTTGTGTTGGTGTGTTGTACGCCTGTCTGAATGCAGTGTATTAATGTTAAGATGTCTTTTGATGTGTAGATAACTTTGTGCCCAGAAAGGCTTCGGACCAACTCAGCATGCAGTATCGCCAACTTCAGGATGACTACGTGGCTTTGAAAAGGGAACTTGCGGCTGTAAAGTCAGAGAATCCGCAGCTGCGGGATAGATTTAAATTTTCAAAATTTGGGTTTGATTTGGTGAAAGACTCAACACTCTGTTTTTTTACAATCTATTCAGGTTTTCTTTTGGCTTCTAAACATTCTTAAACAAACCAAATTAGTGCTGAAGGGTGGGTTAAGCTGGGAAAACTATCTTCTTTTGGTTTTAATGAAACTCTGACTTGGGCTCACCAATAGAGACCTGGCCCAACGATTTGACCTTCCTTTCTCAACTGTGTCCAAAATCACGAGAGTGGATACCCATGCTGTCTTTAGTTTTGAAACCATTGATAATTTGACTAGTAAGGATGCAATAACTGCAAACATGCCTAAATGTTTCAAACCAAAATTTGAGAACTGTCGTTGCATTATAGACTGCACAGAAATTTTCATAGAGAGAACATGCAATCTAAAAGCAAGGGCTGAAACTTGGTCAAATTACAAGCATCAAAATACCATAAATATTTAATTGGAATAACTCCAGCTGGGGCTACATCTTTCTTGTCTGATGGGTGGGGTGGCCGGGCCTCTGACAAAATAATAACTGTGAATTCAGGATTTTTGGAAAAACTTGAAAATGGAGGCGAACTCATTGCAGACCGAGGTTTCCTTGTTAGAGAGGAACTGGCCATTGTGGGAGCAACGTTAAGAATACCAAGTTTTACAAAGGGGAAGTCTCAGTTGCTTGGTTGTTGTGTTGACACTTCACGACAGTTGTCAAGGGTCCGTATACATGTGGAGAGAGTTATTGGTCATCTTAAAGACTTTAAAATATTATACACAGTCATACCCGTCAGCCATGTTGATATGTTAGATGAGATTGTAACTATATGTGCATGTCTCAAACCAAACCAAACTTAGAAGGACTGTGGTCCCTAAATAGGGCTGCACAATTTTGGCACAGCTGTTTCCAGATGTCATTTTACTTTTGTTGATGCAGGAGAGATATATGTAGTGATGATATGGACATTTTGTTTAACTATTATCTGGCCCTAAATTATTGAGAGTCACAATATTGTTGCAGTAATTTTTCCTAAATTTCTTATAGTGAATTGAGTTTAATTCTGAGTTTAGAAGTGTGTGTTTTGACAATTATCTTGACTATTAAGATAGTATTCAGAAAATTAGACAACTAAACTGATATTATATATGATTTTCATGTATTACATTTCAGCTTCTTAAAATACTTAAGATGCAAGAAACCTGAAAATTTGAGGATCAGGTGTTGCTTTATTAAAAAATTTAAACATTTATCCGATTGTGAATAATTGTGCAGTCCTACCCCCAAATAAGAACTCTAAAGAGACAATTGAGTATCATTTTGTATATACTTTACTTTGTCATCTTGCCAAAAGTTTGAACTTAAAGTTAGTGACTATAAAAAAAACACACTGTATAAATGGATGAATAGGCCACAAAGCAATCAAATAATACATGTAGATATCAGTAATATGAATTAATGAACAATATGAGTGTGTACAGATTTTGATTAAATGAACAAATATGAGTGAATACACGAAGAGTCTATTTTTCTTTATGCATGCTGTACAAGGTTTATAAACACGGGCTGTATATATTTCAACTGGATCACACAGAGGGAAAAGGGTGAATGAGGCTTAACCTTTCTCACTTGAGCTGATTTTATATTGTTCCCAGTAATTATTTAAATGTCATTGCAGCCACATTTCCAGGTTTTGGAGCATCTGGTTATGTCCACACATGCATAGTGAAACTGTTGGTAGCAGTTGGTGCACTTGATCATTTTGCCAAAACTAGGTATTTTGCAGTGCAGACATCTCTCCTCTTCAGCCAGTCAGGGGTCTTGGTAGTGGCAGATGAGCTCTGGAAGGAGATGCTCCATAAAGAAGACCTCTAATTTGGGAAGGGTTTCTTGCAGGAAGAACTCATCTTTTCTTATCCGGCAAGTTATGCTGGTTGTCTTGGTCCAAACCATAAAATCACAGATGTTCATTTGGCAAACACACATCTGTAGTTGAATCTGGGCGTAGTAAGGGATGCTGGGACGCAAGTTATAGTTTTCATCAAGGCAAAACGATGAATCAAGACTCAGACCCCTCTAATCCCTCCTTGTACTTGAATGGACATTTTATCTCCAGTACACCTGTTCCGCAGCAGTCACAGGAAAAAACACCATCAGGAGAGGAAGCCAGGTATTGCTCATCTGGTGTCACTTTTAGACCCACTGCTCTCAAATTAAAGTTACTGTGTGTTTTTTTCATTTCTGCAAGGTAAACCTGACGTGCAGTGTCTTCCATTGGCTTTCCCCACATAACTGCTGGTACAGTAGCTATTTGGATTCATACTGCATTATTTGTTTTACAACAGTTTGAGAGGAGGAGTCCTTAAATGTTAAAACCTTGTGAAATGTGCTGCCTGTTATGCGTCCGGCTCTGTGTGTGTTCCATGATGCACAATTTTCCTGCTCTTTAGTCACATCCTCTAGATGTTCAAGCTTACTCGCTGTGTATGCATTTCTTATTTTCTCATAGCTGGCTGTACACTTTTCTTTAAGCTCAGCTAATGTCAGTTGCCTTGCAGATGGGTCAAACATAGCTGTCAGGGGTTCAGGGAACTCATATTCAGTTTCTGATGCTGTGTCTGAATCTGCATCTGTGTTGATTGATGTAAACACAGCAGCATCTGGACAGGCGATTTTCAGACTCTGGACTCTCTGACTTCTGTTGTAATTGCTGTGTTTATAAATGGAGACTGAATTATTAACAAAGGTCAAGTTGGGATCAATTAAATGTGTTATTTAAAAAAAATCATGTACTGCAATACCAAAACTGCAGATTTTACTATAGCATAACTGCAGTATACTACAATATTTTCAACACAAATGTAAAAAATAAAATACTGTATATAATATTTTGTTCTTAAGCCTAAAACTGAAAATTGATCCCACTGACTCTCAAGGGTTAAATCAAGGTTGGCTTAACTTGTGGAATCACGTGTCAAAACAAATCCGTTGAAGCATGGATGAAAAGCAATGTCTGACTTTCATTGGTCAACATTTATATAATTTTTATTTATTATTACTTTTGTCAGATTAAAGTTATTTTTGTGACCATTATGAGTTTTTCTTTGATTTAATGAAGGGTACCAACAATTTTGTCCACGTCTGTACATACCCTGTCATACAGTTCGCTGTAAGGACGTAGCCCAAATCATTGTGTATGTACACCCAGGCATCATAAGGTTTGGACTTTATGCCCAGTCTCTGACTGGGCAGCACATCTGCCCTCAACACGCAGAACTCCGTTCCGCACTCAAAGTATTTGATGTTCTGCACATGTCCACATAATACATAATTGTAGGCATCTATAGACTTATATGCCTTAAGATTCTCTTTTGTATAGACACTGGGTGTCTGAAAGAGGTAATTATAGATATCAGGCCAGCTAACTGATGGCCATTTACACCGGTCTGTCACCCAATGCTCTGTGGCGATAGTATATGGATCAGGCAGCTGGCGCCCATTAGTGAGGACTAACTTACTTAGGTATGCGGCGTGATCGGAACTATTCAGGGTTTCTGTGTAAGCTGAGATGTTAGCCATCCTGAACTAGCAAACTTATTAGCCTCTTGTACTGTGTACAGTATCGTAATCGTACATATATTATAGTAATGCTCGCGCAGCCAGGGAGTTACATAGAACTATTATGTTTAGTACTGAGCAGCTAAGCATGTTTTGCTCCCTGGCTGCGTATGCATCTCTGAAAGTTTGTAAACAGGAAACCCATCTATAAGACTGGAGTGAACTCAAGGACATAACCGTAATCTCAAAAGTGAGGGGAACACATTTTTCAGAGGTGTATTGATTGATTTATCATCTTCTCATATTCTATCGCACCTTCCTCAGTGAATGGAGAACCTTTCAAACCACTGTTGTACAGTAATTGGCTTAGTTATCAGCAATATTAATAGTGGTTCAAAGACAATTGTGAATTATCATTATATTAATGTAACTATTTATAAAGTTAATAGTTATGGGCGGTTTACCTGCCTGTCTGTACATTAGTAGAAGCTCAGTAGAAGTAAATAATTAAGCTCAAATGTCAGTCTCAATTGACTGTGGGAGTCAGTCTGGAAATTTTTAAAAACTACAGGTTAAAGAAAGGAGGCTGAAGTTCACATCAGCAAAACACAAAAATAAGACACGATATTGAATGATCACCTCTTCGCATTAAGGCTGCATTCACACCTGATAGTCCAGTAGACTTGGTTTGATTAGGGACCAAAATTGCAACATTGTGGCTGTGTTTACCTGGTGATGTTCACACTGCCTTTTAGTCCGACGTTTCAAAGTTTTGAGCAACAATTTCAACTCTCTGCCTGCGGTGGTGCTGTGGTGGTGCTGGACTTCTTGCAGTGGTGGAAAGTTCACAGTACATTGAAATGAAAACAAACATGGAGAAGGAGCAGATTATAGCAGTTTTAGGATTGATCTGTTGTGTCTGGCTAATGTCCCAGATAAATACTGCAGCAGTAACTCAGGATGAACATAGAATAAGGCAGAGGACTATGGAGAATGTTTTTATACAGGACGGCTAAGATGGCTGTATAGGAGCATTTTTCCTTGTTTAGCACTACCTAAATTCAATTTCCATCACATATGGCCTCCTTATACAGACAATGAACTCCAACATTTATGTCTCCAGCATTAGTGGTTGTTTAGATTATATTTACCCAGGATGCCCTGTACAATAGTTTGCTTGCTGCTTTGGATTTAGCCCGGTCTGTTTACCATTCACACATGCAATCGAACTGAAGCTAAGTTGGTTGTTCGAACAGAGACCGACATTTTTAGGCAGACTAGAGTTCATTTGTTTGGTCCAAATCAGAGTTCGATTTCCCATTCACACCTCCCCAAATGCACTTTCCGGGCAAACAAACTAAAGTTCAACTCAAGTAGACTAAACAGGGCTGGTGTGAATGCACCCTAAAAGCTATGTAGGATACCCAACTGACTTAGAGCTGAAGCTCTAAAACTTACAATATTGTGCAAAAGTTCATTTATTTCAGTAATTCAACTTAAAATGTGGAACTAATACAAGAGATAGACTCATTACACGCAAAGAAAGAGATATATAGGTGTGGGGACATTGGTGTGTACAAAAATATTCTTGTGCGGATGTTATCATCACATTTTTTTTTTAGTTTTATTGGTTGTTTTTGTTAGTTTTGTTTAGTTCTTCCCACTATTCTGCCATCCAACAGAGGTGGAGGACTGGGAAGTTTTCTTCTGTTCTTTGTTAACCTCCCTACCTATCATCAGTTCACACTCCTACCTGTCCTGTTTATCTTCATCTTCTTTTTTTTCCATGTACATAACTTAAAAATTTCTCACATATATATTTATCAAGTGGAGTACACTAGCAAAGCTGTAATGCTGTGCTTGAGAAAGTAAATCTGTTGGGCTTGTAATTGGTACTCGGCTCGGAGCGTCAACCCTCCACCCCCAGCCTTAGAGCGCCACTTTCATGTCCACCTCTTTGCCCATTTTTGGATTTTCTGAGAGGGACGAGGCAAGTGACGCGGACAAGATGGTGGTGTGGGAACCGCCCAGTTGGCTTCATTTTCTGCTCTTCAGAAACCTATGGGTGACGTCAACAAGGGCTAGTTCATTGTATTTACAGTCTATTGTCCCACTCCGGCCCCGCTCCTTTGTCAAAAGGAGCTCTATGCATCCCTGAGATTTGCATAAAACAAATCCCACATTATGTTTTCACTATCTACTTATGTTTGAAAGATAGTATCATATCACCATTTTATCTGTCTGACAATCAGACAATTCTGGAATGGAGGGATAGAACATAATATTAACAAAGAGGGATCTTATTTAGATTTTTTTACTATTGAATTCAGATCAAGTAGAATTATACAGATTCTGGAAATAATTGGAATTTTTATTTACATTTGTCACACTGTATCTCTGTCTAATAATATCTTGAGATCACCCCAAATTTATATCTCTTTCTGCTTTCATAAACAATTTAAAAGGAATAATGTAGCATAAAAAATTACAATAAGGGTGCAACAGAACACCAATATAATTTCTATGAGCTGCAACCAAGAAAATATTTTTATTCTGTTAAAGTGGTTAAGACTTGTTAATTAGCTAAGAAGAGCAACTAAATGCAACATGTATAGAGAGAGCTACATTAATTGGATCTACACGGCTTTCTCTAAATCTCTAAACCTGACCTTTGGGCTAATGATGTTTGCTCCAGGGGGAATAGTAAAAAAAAAGGTAAAAGTAAAGCTTTTTGCTGAACATCAGAGGAGTTTAAAAATGTATTATTTTATTTATGTATTTATTTTTTACCTGCATAACATAATTAGCTGCAAAGTTTGTATTCAATTAAAACAGCCCATATGGTCTATGTGTGCAAGTGCAGTGACATTTACAGAGTAATTGGACTGCAGTGTCCATATGTGTATGAGTTTGTTTATATGCACTTAGAGAAGTCTAAATGAGAATCAAACAAAAAAACAAAAAACTTAACACAATATGTCAAGGAAAAAAAAGATAATCAATCATCTCATCATCTCTAAAATTTATATAAATTAAATGTTAGTGCGGTTTTCAACTCTGTTTAATTGTTGTATTACTGCGGCTATTTGTAATTTATTATGTAATTCTAACTTTTGTTGAATCTCTTCCTTAACTGTTCTAATTTCATTTGCTCCTTCAGACTCAACTTGGTCAATTTCCCTACTGTTTACTTTAATCACCCAAAGTCACAAACATTATCATATTAACTTTTTTAGTTCATCCTTTAAAACTAATTCTAAATGGAGTTAAAATTGGCATAATGATTTTCTCATTACATGGCTCCAGACAGGACATCCTTTGACAATGAAATTTTAAGATTTCTTGAAAAAAGAGCTGTAAATCTGTACACACTGTACTTTCCATTAGTCTTACAGCCATTAAAAATCATGCCATTTCCTTATTAATTATTTTGGTCATGGTAGAATTAAACACCACATATTTAATAGAACTTCACTTTTTTAAAGATCTCATTCACCAAGAAACTGCTTAGTACTTGTGCTTTTTTAAAAATATTATTTCTTTCTCTGAATTTAGACACAGAAAAGCTGTATTGATATTGTGTAGAGCTCTCAAGTTTAATGCAGAGTTCAAAGTGAGACAGTAAGGGTTGAAGGAACAACAGCAACAGGCTTGTATTATATGTGGACATAGACATCAGCATTGCATTTTTTACCCAAGAAAGCAGCTGAAGAAGAAACAGCATAAAATACTCAAAGTTTACAATGAGACACCCAGTGCTAATCTTTTATTCACCAAAAACAGTGAGTTGTTTTCCCTTAATGTTTATATCATAAAAACAGGGCTGTTCTCTTCAAAATTCAAATTAAACCGTAAGTATAATTTGTTTCAGTTATGGTGGAAAATGATTGGACACATATTCACAATAGTATCCTGTGCCAACAAAAGTACATTGGATCTAGCCCCAGTGCTCCAGATAGACTGCATTAGCTTTTAACTTCTTAAATTTGCTCTCATAATCATAATATATATTCCACCTTTTTTAAGAGTACAAGATAAGACCACAACATATTCATGGTTAGTCACATAATGTTTCTGTTCATGCAAAATTACCATGAAATGTGTATTTTGACAAGAACAAGCTTTGACAGTTACTTTATTATTATTTTTCCTTCCTGTTTAATTACCAAGCCATTTGAGAAGAGTTTTTTATTTTACTTCGTAGGTTTAATTATCTTTATTGGCAGCTGTCGCTAGCTATCCTGAAAGCTGTCGAGCAGAAAACAGTGACAGCTTAACTTCTGCTTTTATCCACTGCAGTCCCACTCACTAGCCTCACTGTTTCAATCTGGGTCTCTTTTAATGAAACCCTGCAAGATGCAATAAACACATTGTCAACGAACAACACAACATCCAGCTGTCACTCACGCTTCTTCTTTCCATTGTCTTCATTCAGTCTCTCCTGCTATTTTTTCTCCCTCTCTCTATCATCCAGTCTGGATTTGAAGCAGCTACAGCAGCATTCAAATCTTTACAGTGGAATGTTTAGACAGCTGCCTCTGGCATATACAGAGCACAAACAAACACTGTTACACTGTTAGACAAGATAACATATGCCTTATTGTGCTAAATAGAGTTAAAGGTAGATGAAGTACATACTACAGTCAGATAAATGGTCAAGTGTTATACCTTAAACACTGGGTCTGTGCTTTTAAGTGCAATCAAAGAGTGCTGCATAAAATAAATGTAAAGCTTTTTATTTTCATAAAAAACATTCAGAAAATATAGCTTCACAATGTTTTAACATAGATGAGTTTCCATATATTTCATTAAAGAACTATTTCCTCTCAAATTGTATCTCCTTTCATAATAAAGGTAGACCTAACAAGGGCTGAAAATAAAAACATGCACCTTGTTACAAAATATTGTCCACATCTATTTGACATGTTTGTTTTTCAAGACTCCATGGCACTACATAACAAAACGCAGGATAAAGTTTTAAAATAAGATTTATTTGAACAGTTTTCTTATTTTGTACAAGTGGAAGCCGGAAGCCAGGAACCCAGCACTGGAGAGAGGTAAGAATGGTTATTATGGGATCCTAGAATAATATGGATGATTTGTAATAATGCTTACTGGTAAGGAGCGGTTGCGGAGCCTGAGGAGGAGGTAAGTAAGATTATGTAGATTGATTGTCTCTGTGAGTGAATACTGACGTTTGATGAGTCCGTTGCAGCTACTGGGGCTGACGGTGGAGCCAGAAGAATCCGGAAGAAGGTGAGGATAGATGACTGTGATGGAGCAATTTATTATTATGAATCATCTGTTTGTATTATTAACACTGAGAGCAGAGGGGCCAGAAAACAGGTGTTGAGTTCACATGGGAATCGAGGTTAGAGAAAACCTCACTGCCTGAGAAAATATAGATTCTTCTTATATACTTAGTTTTGAGAGTTTCTCTTATTTTGTTACAATTTAACCCAAACTATTGCCATTGTTTTGTATATGTCAAGAGTCACTTATTCACAGCTAAAGAGCCAGGTGCCTTCATTCTGAGAAATCCCCATCCTGAGAGAATAGCTTTGTTTTCAGAAGTTATAGAGGCAAGGTTGCTGAACTTTATAAATACTTATTTTCATTTGAGCAGGTGGGGGCAGCATTCAGCATTCACTGTGATCTGTACTGTTCTTCTGTATGATTGATTCAACTTTTATTAAAACCTCTAAACGCTCAAAGGAATCTCTCTCATTTTTATTAAGAGTCTTAAATTCAATTACAATGACAATCAGCCAGAGTTGTATTGTAGGAAGTTTGTCTTACTCTAACGTGATAATGACTTATCGGATGGGCGGGCAGGCGAGCAACAGGATCCCAGCCGGGTAGGAGCTGAGTCCGGACGGGGAACGTTGCAAAGCGCTGGAGACTGAGGAGATCTGGATCCAGAGCGGACGCTGGAGATGCAGGAGATCCAGATCAAGGAATCCAGCAGTCGAGGAACGACGAAGGATTGTCTACAGGAAGACACATGCAGGTAAGGACTCAAAAGTGACGAGAAGGAAGGATCTTTAAGACACTACTGGAGAGTAGTCGGCCAAATACCGCGATTGCTGCGAGTACAGACTGGCGTCAGCTTGCCGTCAGCATTCCCCTTTTGAAGCCGGTGTTGATGACCTCCGATGAGCTGCACTTGCCTCTCCTAGCCTGCCACACCCCTGTGAAGAAAGTGAGGGAAAGGAGACAAAGAACCAAACAGCCACAAAAGCCTAAGAGTATTACTGCATTAACAGTATGATAATATTAAATGTCTACAGAATGGCTGGATATTACATTATATTATGTCTCCGAGAAATGTGGACATTCTGCTCATCTCTCCCCTCTGAGCTTTATTTATTATCTTCTTCTTCCTGTCATTATGCCTACAGGGTTGCGGTTGAGGTGGGATTACCCAATGATGAGTGTGATGATGAAAAGTAATACAAGGTGCAAAGAAGCCTTTTAATTATTGGTATTTTAATTAAATCTTTAGCCCAATATTTTACAGGTTTTCTATTTTGTATTAAAACTTCTTCCTAATTTTGTAAATTTGATGTCAAATATTACCTTTATCTTTGAAAGTCAAACATTATGCGGTGATCTGTGGCATTTTGCCGACTGCGCTTATTTGGGCAGTGGTGGCATTTGGCTTCCCCCTGTTCACCTATGAAATGAAAACCATTTACTCTTGCTGGTCCACTCTTCCCTCGGATAGGCCTCGCATTCTGGGGGGGTGTTTACGATGCGCTGTTTTATATAGCAGCATTAAGGAGCAGGCTGCTGTTTTCCTTATCTCGAACGTGTTTAGTGTTTGCTACATGGTCTAACAAGAGCTACTATTTCATCATTTGTCTGGTTATATTTTTAGGTAGCCTATTGTTAATTGTTGGCTCCTGTTACCATGCGGTCGGCCACTCGCTTCTGGAAAGTGTGGGGCGCCAACATT